>SMGT01000533.1:11874-26357 GCA_004794575.1 Lanistes nyassanus | reverse complement strand
GAGAAATGTCTCTTCTAACGCTCAATTTCAAGACAGACCACAACCAAACACACTCGGGCGCGCGAGCACATAGCTCTCCGCGTGGCCGAGTTAATTTATCCCCTATACGTACTATGGCATAGTCTGACGATAATACCGTGGAAATATACATATCCACCCAAATTCCCTTTACATGCATAAACACTGCGTACAAATCGCTGATACCATCAGTTACTTGGACACATTGCATCATGAGCTCGTGTAAAAAACTTCCTTCCTTTAATCTTGAGGCTACATCCTGATTGGTCTAAATCGCATCCTAAAACAAAGACTTGAATAACAACCACAGTGCTGACAGTGCAGCTGACCGTGGAAGATGTCTGATGTGCGTCCCATGGCGCCCGCGACTGTGACAGCGGCGGCTGTGCTCATGATCTTTATTGCTGCGTGCCAGACGACGAGCGGTAGGTGAAATGTTTTACTGTCATTCAGCGTACACCATGATCTCCACAGACTCCTTTGCCATCCTTTCCATCTGTCCATCTGTCCATCTGTCCATCTCTCTCCATGTTGCTGCTGTTAGAAACAACACCTGACCTTCACTGTACTTTGATTTTTGTTCTCAAGTATGTAACTGACTTGAACACACACAGATACACCCACACACAAACACACGCACAGACACACACACAAACACATACAGTAATCCCAACATATTACTCTATGTATTTATAACATGGTTGTAAACATACAGAGAGAGGCAGAGAGACCATGACAGGGTCTGTTGTAAACTTAATCCACCAACAGGCATTACGTTGACACCGAACAAGGAAGTGCAAGAACTGTCTCCGTACGAGTCACCTCTCACCTGCAGTAAGTTATCGCCAAACTCCAAGGTTTGCTGGACCATCACAACCGTACGCGGCCAGGTGAAGCAGTTGGGCTGTTGTACAGGTAATGGGATCTGCCACCAGCCGTTTCTGCCGACCGTCTATCCCGTGGCACAAAATAGTTCTGGATCTTCCGACCTTATCTTCAAGAACGTCACTCGCGAGTGGGCGGGAACTGTGACGTGTAGAGAACACTTCAGTAACGGCACTGAGCAGTTTGTCAACACCACGGTGGATGTTTACAGTAAGTGATCCTCTAGGGATGTATGCAATCCCACATAAAAAAGTGATCCTCTATGGAGGTATTCAATCCCACATAAAATAAGTGATCCTCTATAGAGGTATTCAATCCCTTATAAAGTAAGTGATCCTCTGTGGAAGTATGGAATCCCACATAAAGTACATTTGTGGAAATTTTTTTAAAGCACGACAGTCATAATATGATCAACACAAGGAGAACAAGTACACAACTGAAATGGTGACAGCATCCCTGATTTTTGTGTGTGTGTTAATTTTAGTCTTATCACGCCACTGCTTTTTTAGTAGAGCACTTCGAAAACCTTGAACATATCCATTTTCGCTCATCATCTGTGTTGTGGCTAAAATTTTACGACACATTTTCAAGATTCAAGTTGACGTGTCGATTACTCCTCGTAGACGAATGCAACCATTAATTTCTCGGTTCTGCTGGGCAGCTCTCGCAACGAAACAAGCGACGGCTAGTTTCCTTCCCTGTAGTTATCTACAGAAATCAGTGTACTGTGAAACTTTGTCTCCGTCTCTCTCTCTCTTTCTTTTGGTTGATTGCTGAAGAGAAATGGCATTTGTAAAGTTCAGAAAAGAATTAACGGAAGTATACTTATGCGGACTCACAGTCGTCTCTGATGTAAAACCGAGGACCAAAAGGAAACTGTTTGTACTTTTTAAATGTTATCGTCAAGCTAAAATTGGTCCAAGGCAAAATAGTTAAATAAAAGAAACGAAATGAAATAGAGAAGATACGAACAATTGCTTAGTCTGGTTTCGCTGAATAAGTTTGCCAAGGAGTCGGTGGCTTTGAGAGAAGTTACCCATGTCTACAGATCAACCTGGTCTGCAGATAGGATGTTTTTACATTTTAAAAGTCTTTTTATTTTTAAGCTAATTGTGTGTAAGTGTTGGTAGGAATATCAGGAATAAAATGTGTCCATTCATTCATTTGGATGAATTAAAAGTTAGTAATCTTCCTTGTTATTAGTACTAGGGCTTAAAGTCATTGCCATGGAAACTATTTTGACTTAAGTACAACTTAAAAGATTCCATAAATAAAACATTCCGAATCCCCCTAAATACAGAGGGGGCCTGGATTTCTCTGAGGATAGAGCCGTGGACTTGTTTGTGGAATGATATTGTTTTGAATCCAAGAATCCAGTTAAATTATAACTCTTGCTTATCTGGATAAACTTAGCAGTTAGTGCCTCCATCTTTCAGCTGCTGATGATGTTATTTCCCCATCTTTCAGTCTGAATAATAATGTCACCACTGGGAGATTTCTTTTGCTCTTCACGGGTAGTCTTCTCTGCTCGCTCACACGACCACCGTCAAGAGGGTGACACATGCGTAGGTGGAACTATCACCGTATTACTAAAGTTAATTAATATGATTTCTTAATCATATGGCCGAGCCCCCACCACCTACAGTCTCCCATAAAGAACCACAAAACACCGTAATACAGTGAACGCAAAAAAGAAGAATGTATTGTTGATATAAACAGCGAGTATTTACAATCAAGACAATATCTGTAACTCGTTTAACCTTTAGGGGTCCTGCAATTTCCTTCTGCTTGAGCTAGGTCTACTATAACATCTAATATCACCCTACATCACATGCCTCGCCATTAAACACAATGGATATGTTCACCAGTAGATACCCTGAAGACCTCTTGAACAGCTCAACGTAACAGCAGACTTCGAAGCTGATGTTCATACATGCCACAGAGGACATGAGGTTTCTCAAGGCTGACACACAGCCCCTTGAGCTCACCCCAAGAGCTCTGTTACAGGCAGCCTCCTTGTAAGGCTGGATCTTCGCCCCCTGCTTCAGACGGTTGTCTGTCCGCGGTCTTCGGTCTCCCTCCTTTACGTTCTGCAGTCCTTTCCTGCCCGGTCAGCGCTCTTTGGAGACACAGGCTAAGACCTATGAAGAAACCATTAAGGCTGCATAGATTTAAACATTAAAAAAAAACTCCTTAAAAACTACCACACTTACACTAATCTAGTTTACATGTTTAGAAAGATCTATTCTTCTAAATTCCAATGCAAACAATACTTTTAGTTAGAAATATAAAATAGTGCTTACTTTTTGGTGCCAAATGTTGTCATTTTTTGCACACACAAAAAATGTGAACCAAAAGTAGGTTTCACTGCTTGTACACTTCCCACAAGCAAATAAATCCAGTAATCAGGAGTATTCCACTTTGAATCTGTTGGTGAATGGTTCCACTTTCAATTAAAACATAATTCCACCCTCGTCTAAGGCGCTCAGGGCTCAGATGGAAGGTTCTCTTCGCACGTGTTGCCATTTTGAATGACGGAAGTAGACCGGCCAGCCACTGCACTTAACCTCGTTTGGCAAGTCGAAACTGTCAGTGAAACTCATTTAGACAGTGCAGGGGAAACAACCGATGATAGAGCTTTACAACGATATAAAGTTTACTTCCCTTATACCGTTAAATGCGTGGCTGCAAATTTTTTAATCTGTCAGATGTTTTCAAGGCGCGCGGCCTCAACGGTCAGTCGGCCGTCAGTTGTAATCAGGCTGCGGTGTCGTCAAAGAGGTAGAGGTTTCCCACAGCAGAGGAACACGTGCTAGAGTCACACACCAGTTTGGAGGTATCCAACAACCTCGCAGAGTCCCTTGTGCTATGCTGGTCTACTCAAGCCACGTGCTGTTGATACTAGACTTCCACACGTCTAGCAGAACGAGACACTTCAATTCTGCAGCTGAACCCTTCAGCCTTCAGCAGACTTGTACCACAAGACACGTACGTCTCACCACAGCAGCTCTTCTTCACAGGAGTTCAGGCTAACAATGCCCTCACTGTAGATTTCGCTGAAGGTGCTCTCCACTCAGGAGATTCGGATGGAAGACGTCCTCTCACAGGATATTTGGGCGGAAGATGATTTGACGATCTAAACCAGTCCTTTTATTCTAAACTTTTGTGCATATATTCTTGTATTCACATACACGTGGTCATCAAGACGTTTACATATATCAACCAATCAGGCCAGAGACAGTAGAAGCCACACCCCGTGTCAACTACAAGAACACGCCCCTAAGTAGACACCTAGAGTGGACATAGCTACCCCCTCCCCTTCCTTGTTGTTTACACCCACCGGCTATATCAAAGCCCCCGGTGCTCGAAACTACACGTCAGTGGATTCCTCCAGATACGTAATCCTCCCCTGTCCCTAACCCACACCGGGCCAGCCTCATGGCGAGTAACACCTTGCCCCTTTCTTCTAGGGCCAGCACCCCTGATCATAAGTGTCAACAGGGACCTAACCTGGGCTGGTGATGACGTGAGCGGCAAGATGGCGGCTTGAACAAGGGATAATGGACCTTAATTAGGGCCAGAGGGTCGTGGATGGGTGTCACAACTTGGGAGATTTCTTTTTGCTCTTGACGGGGCGTCTGCTCTGCTCGCTCTCACGACCACCGTCAAGAGTGTGACATATGCGTAGGTGGAACTATCACTGTATTACTAAAGTTAATTAATATGATTTATTAATCATATGGCCGAGCCCCCACCACCTACAGTCTCCCATAAAGAATAACAAAAGACTGTAATACAGTGAACACAAAAATAGAAGAATGTATTGTTGATAGAAACAGCAAGTATTTACAATCAAGACAATATATACTACAACTCGTTACAACTCTAGGGCTCCCGCAATTTCCTTCTGTTCGAGCTAGGTCTACTATAACATCTAATACCAACCTACATCACCCGCCTCACCCTTAAACATAATGACAAAACCACGTACCTTAATCCCGCCTTTGCATACGAGAAAAAGAATGACCACGTGATACACAACACTCACAGAACACAACACTCGTTCCCGAATGCTTCTTACAGTCCGCACGACAGTCTGTACGTTGGAGCGCCCCTTCCTTGGATATATTCACCAGTAGATACCCTGAAGACCTCTCGAACACCTCCACGTAACAGCAGACTTCGATGCCGACGATCACACACGCCACAGAGGATATGACGTTTTTTCCAAAGGCTGACACACAGCCCCTTGAGCTCACCCAAAGAGCTCGGTTATAGGCAGCCTCCTTGTAAGGCTGGACCTTCGCCCCCTGCTTCAGACGGTTGTCTTGTCCGCGGTCTTCGGTCTCCCTCCTTTACGTTCTGCAGTCCTCACCGCCCGGCAGCGTAGAGGTTTCCCACAGCAGAGGAACACGTGTTGCTAGAGTCTCATACGCCAGTCTGGAGGTATCCAACCCTCGCAGAGTCCCTTGCGCTATGCAACTGGTCTACTCAAGCCATGTGCTGTCGCTGCTAGACTTCCACACATCTAGCAGAACGAGACACCTCAAATTCTGCAGCTGAATCCTTCAGCAGACTTGTACCACAAGATATGTACGTCTCACCACAGCAGCTTTTCTTCACAGGAGTTCAGGCTAACGAAGCCCTCACTGTAGATTTCGCTGAAGACGTCCTCTCACAGGATGTTTGGGCAGAAGATAATTCGACGGTCTAAACCAGTCCTTTTATTCTCAACATTCGTCCGTAAATTCTTTCAGTCACACGCACGTGGTCAACAAGGCGGTTACATGTATCAACCAATCAGGCCAGAGACAGTAGAAGCCACACCCCATGTCAACTAGTAGAACACGCCCCTAAGTGGACGCCTAGTGTGGACACAACTACCCCCTCCCCTTCCTGGTCGTTTACACCCATCAGCTACATCAAAGCCCTTGATGCTCGATACTACGCGTCACTGGATTCCTCCAGCGACATAATCTTCCCCTGAACAAACTAAAGCACACCTGGATAGCCTCAGGGCGAATAACACCTACACTAGTCGCTCCCCAGCTGCCCCAAGGTAAGTAACACCTTGCCCCTGGCTTCTAGGGCCAGCACCCGTGGTCATAAGTGTGAACAGGGACCTGATCCTGGGCTGGTGATGACGTGAGCGGCTAGATCGCGGCTTGAACAAGGAATAATAGACCTTAATTAGGGCCTGAGAGTCGAGGATGGATCACACCTGGATTCTATGGTGCAATCTCCTTGACCCACCAGACCCCAACTCGTGACAAATAAAATGATTAGGAAGGGGGGTGGTTCCATCATCGTTGTCAAGTGAGAATGTCTACCCATTTAAACTCGCTGCTGTATCACAAAAGAGGATATTTGGTACAGGGAGGAGATTTCTAGAAATCACACGATGTGCCACTGCAAGAGAAACATCCAGACAGCGACTGTGAATAGGGATGGTTCGACAGAGTGAACTCACTGTATATGCATGGAATGCTTGCCAGAAGATTGCAGTCAATTTTGAGTTGTTCTTTTCTAATCAAAATTTTATAATGCAGAAATAAGAAAACAGGCAGGGTTGTCCGAGACCTGTGGGGATACCTAAACTTTTTGTTATTATCCTGAAAATGCACAGAAGAAATAAGACAACTCAAAACTTTTGACACAAACCACCAACACACACTTTTCATGTCTGCTTAGAAAAGAACACTTTGCCAGTAACAACACGGTCGCACCACTCCTATACCTCAGTGTCTCCTCAATCAAAGGCATGATGGATGTGTGTGGATTTACAGCACACCAACACAATTTTTTTAAAAGATCGGTTGCCTTCATCACACCTTGTTTTTGAAAAGAAACAACTCACTGTTTCTTCCGAGTGAATACAAGTGAAAACAAAGAAAAGTTAGCCCAGCAAAAATTGACAAAACACGACGTCAACGTTTCGGGTCTTCATCCCTTCTTCAGGACGACACAGACGGATAAGGAATGACAAGTTTAGCTGCAAAATGATCTACCAAGGCCGTTAGATGGAGGAGAAGAGACGATGCGCTGGAAGTGAAACGTGTTACAACGCCTAACGATGATGAGAGTGCCCACAGCCTGCAAAAATGGCGTTTCCTATGGGGAGTGAAGAGGAAATAAAAAGGTGTGGGGCAGGGGGAGGAAGTTACACAGGTGAAAAGGAAGGGGAGTCATGCGGGTGCAAAGGAGCTGAGTGGTTCCTTCAGTCCAGCTGCGCCTTGGTGGATCATCGTCTTTTTCGCAGCTCGTTACTTGTTTTGTTTGTTATCTGTTTGTGTCGTCCTGACGAAAGGGGGAGAGCTACGGAACGCTGACGTTGTGTTTTGTCCGTTTTTGCTTTGTTCCCATTTCCATGTCTTGCTTTTATCAAATTTGTCGGAATTTTCATCGAGAACAGCCATTTTTTGTGTAGACAATCCCGGCTGCAAACGATATCTCCATGTGTTTTTAATCTGGATGCAGCTGTATCCAAACTCTGTTATTACAGGGTTTGCTTATGCAAAGAAAATAATTTTATCTTTTATTTTCAACCATTCATTTCCATTTCCAAAATAGAATATCAGCAGGTAATAAATTTGATAAATCGTAATTCACGTTAGAAATGTATAATGTACAATGTATAATGTATGAAACTCTGCCTCCACATGCATCCGAGCCATCGGAGTAGTTGGTGCTTTTCACCGTTAGCTGACTATAGTAATATGAGCATATTACAAGATAATTATTCCCAAATCCTAAAACTAATACTTCCTTCTATTTATAATATTAATAATCAGCATTCGTACCGGTCATAAAGGTCAATTTTATGACATTATATTGGTATCACATTTAAGAGTGAAAAAATGTTGGAAGGTTTTCATCACCTGAAGAAGAATGAATCAGGTGGAATTTTTGAAGGGGACATGGGCTAAAATTAATATATATAGCTCTTCCATAATGCATCTGAAAATTTTAAATACATTTTAAAAAGTAAACATAAAAAGTTAAACTCAGAAATAAAAGCAGTCCAGTAATCATAACCTAGTACTTCATCTCCTGTCACTTTGTGAGCAAACTGCATAGATTTGTCTTGTAGTCTTTGTTGTGGTGACAAGGAAACTAGATCAAGCCAACTTGTAGGACAAAATGTCAGCAGTAAGATTGGCCTAATTCCTTGTTGTTACACATTTTACTCCAAACAGCAGTCACTTGTTTTCTTTATTTTTCTTTTATTTCTTTCTCAGTCTTGATATATTTTGGCCTAGAAGCACCTCATTAAAAGATATTGTCGTTTTATGCATACCTACAGACTGAACTCTATGGCTTCTTGTTTCTGTATAATAAGAGAACTCAGGAAACATCACCATCACTGAAGTGATACACCGCGGGAACTGGACAGTAACTGTCATCTTGAAAATCGCAGATCTGTTTTCAGAACTCGGAAATTACAACGCCGAAGTCTACCATGACCTTAGATGCGTGAGTTCAGAATCTGGATTATGTTAAGCTGTTGGAAAGCGTTTACAACCGGCAGATATACGACTACTGGAAAACCACTAAAGACAACCAATGCAGGAATTTCTATTTCTTAATTTATTTATAAGATTTTACATAAAAATTGTAAATTAATCCTGCTGATCAAAATCACACTAAAAAATCGCCGAGAGGGAATGTTCTGTTAGGAAAATCCGTGACATAGGAATGATTGGATGATTTTGGTCATGTGATTTACAGAGGCGACAAAGTACGCCCAACGTATCGTGGGTGCCTTACAACGAAACATCGTGGATACGTCAGCACTACGCGGGTCACTTCATCATCAGCAGTCCATTTCCAACTGACTCCGTTGACAAATACTGTTTAGAAAGAACTATTATCATCTTTCCTGGTGGAGGACATGTACGTCTCAGACTGGAAGAAGCCAAAAGTACGTACATGGTATCCTGGTAAATAAATAATATCACATTATCATTGTGAGATTTTCTAAGCAAACCGTTCCCGCTAATGTCCCTCTGCCTAGAAAAGAATTATGTACGACTGTTCTTGGTGGAAAACCAGTAGTTGGCGCTGAGAGTTGTTAACAAGGCTAGCCCACATCCATGTCAGCGAATGCTTTTATTGTTTAAAATTTTGTAACACGATACCCCAGTCCCAGGTACCGCAGCACCACTTAACCTGAGCGGCTGAGTTCCAACGCTAAATTTATAAAGGCACAGAGATTTTTTTCTGACAGCTTCCCAGGTCTACAGCCTGACTGGAGTAGCTGGTAGTTTATTGCTAAGATGTGCGAGGCACCGCTTGGACTTATGCTAGTTTTTGTCACTGTGCATAACAGGCTTTCGCATCTTTCTTAACATTGGAAAACATTGTTAACATCCGCCCCAAACATCTTTTTGTTTCACATTATGTTCTAAACGGAGTTTTGTTGTTGTTTTTGGTCTTTGTTTCTTTGTTTAGATGATGATGATGATGATGATGATGATGATGATGATGATGATGATGATGATGATGATGATGATGATGATGATGATGATGATGATGATGATGATGATGATGATGATACACAGCATCCATTTTCAGTTTAGAGAAGCATAGCGCTGTGCTCTACAGTAATAATTGCAATCGAACTTTGCACGCCGTATCAGACGGCCCCTCGTTCCGCTGTTTTCAGGCCTTGATTCGTTAGCCATCTTGACAGGTTTAGTCCTTTATCCAGCTGGGCTGCGAAGGGAAATTCCTGCACCAGAAGTGCATTCAAGACAGTGTTCATGAAGTTTGAGAACTAGGCGAATGCACCTTGTGTGAGGCAGGTTGGGAAAATAGTGGGCCAAAGCTTTAAGGAAGCGTGTTTGTGTCATGTTTGCAACCAGCCAATGTGCACCATGGTCGATATTAAAATATGTCAAAACAAATAAAAAGGAATCAAATATGATGTATTGTATTTATATGGGGTTTATATTATTCTCAATAAAAAGTGATTTGAGGGACAGAAAAGCTTTCCCGCAAAATACCTAATGCAGGAAACCTAGGATAAAGACTATATCACCACATATTATTATGAGTAATAACTTGCTTGTTATGTACTTTTCCAGAAATTAAGTTTCCGTCAGATCCAACTGCAAGCTGTGACGCTGACTACATACCCGAAGTGGGGTCGGTTAACTGCAGCTGTACCAGCACATCTCTAGGGTGGCCCGAGGCCAGGCTGAGGTGGCTTCTGAGAGGTCAGACTATCGCTTCCGGTGATGAGGGAGTCGGGCTGCTCCCCCTGCCTGCTAGCGTCTTAAGTCGCAGCCATGATGGAGAGTCCGTCAGGTGTCAGCTGGAGTGGGCTAGGAATCGGACATCGGCGCTGAAAATACGCATGGCGTGTGAGTGACTAACCATGATACTTCATCTTATGCTTCTCTAACACAGTTACCATTTGATTATGTGAAGATCGAAAGGTAACGATAAGTGAACACAGATAATTCTAACGGATTGCAGTTATAGCCAATCAGAAGCACGCTTAGTATCAGTGCATGCGCAGGTGGGTATATTATGTATTCGTGCCTGTGTGCCAAACAGATTTGAAACAGTTTGAAACAGTAATATAACATAAAAGTTGATCGGCAATTGTTAGGAATTGCAGTCTTCTTCAAAGAAGCATTCATAAATCAACATTCATAAATCTCCCGTCGCCTTCACCACACACACACACACCAACACATCAACACATCAAGACACACACACACACACACACGCGGGCACGCACGCACGATATGGCCTACAAGCTTAAAAATGAGTTAGTACGTTATAAAATAGAAATGAATAATAGTAGTTATCAGAATATCAAATAAATATATTATTTTTATAAATTATAATAAAAAGCAGTTACACGAATAGTTTTAACTATAAACGTTTCCTTCAAATGTCAAAGGACGTGCATAAACTTGCTGCATATAACTGTAGTTACATGGAACCACAGAAAAGTATTTCTAAGTTTCTGTGACATTTTCAGATGGTCCGGATGACGTCATCATCAAGCACTACATGGTTTTCTCTTCAAAAAGTAACAGCACTGAGTCAGCTGCTTGTCAGGTGTTAGAAGGAAAGGCATACGTTCCTCATTACACATCCTCGGTTTTACTGGTCTGTGAGACGAGAAAGGTCAAACCTTTCACCTCTGACATGATCCAATGGGGTGGACTGTGTAAAGGTCAGCAGGGCATCACCTGTAACTTGACATCACGTGGTAAGGAGGATGACGGGAAGAAGGTCACGTGCACTGTCAACAACCATGCCAACAACGGGTACAATTCCAGTGCTAGTGTCATCCTGAAAGTTTCAGGTGAGGTCAATCTTACAGTAGATTATTTGCACCGCAGTAAATCACTCCTGCCCCCAATAACCACAGCTTAGATCTTCGCGGCTACTTTCGAAGGTTTTACTGTCATGTCTTCACTGTACCCTGGATTGTAACAGGGCAAAAACGAAATATAGCAGTTTCATTTTCAATAGAGTTAAAACGTAATATGATCTTGTTTAAGCTTTGTATCGCAGTAAAAACAAATTCTGGGGGTGTAATCTCATCTTTTCTGACATGAACATTTAACAAATTAAACCAGAAATATGACATTATCAGTTTCTTGAAAAGATCTATAGCGTACACAGAACAAAAACCTTCTGGGTGTCTTCAAATATTATGATAGTCATATCTCTGCCCCTATATGTAATTCTTTATTTATCATTTTGCCGGAAAGAGTTCCAGTAATCTGATCTCCTGCGATGCTTATACTTGAAGACAGAATTGATATATTGCGAAACCAAGCACTAAATTAAATGGTTTCTGTGACGTCACAGAGGGACCGAAAAATATCAGCATCCGGTACCACACCAGCGTTTTAGCCAACGGCAAATGCCATGTGATCCTTACCTGTCAGGTCAACAAAGTCAGGCCCTTGACCAGCGAAATGTTTGAGTGGAACGGAATGTGCGACCGCCAGAAGGGACCCACTTGTGTCGTCACGGATATTTTAAAAGAAGATGACGGGAAGGAGGTCACGTGCACTGTCACCAATCACGTCAATCGTGACGTCAGGGTCAGCGCCAGTGTCCGTGTGACATTTTCAGGTTAGAAAATCTAGCCCTCGGTACACAACGTGTGTATACAGAGTATCCCTGTTAAATGTAATCAGCCCGCTCACTAAGCGTGTGTTAACAACTAGGATCCAAGACAATAATTTATAATTTAGTCGCTCGGTCCTTTATTAATAAAAATGGCCTTGTAATCACGGATCATTTCCCCACTCTGTCGACGTACGTAGTCAGCGAAGCGTGGGCATATTATTTGCCGTTATAAGTTATAAGCCCTGATAAGTGTTATGGCTAGAAGATCAGATGAAAACTCGTGTAGTGTAGCCCACTGCAAATTCTGTCGCTAACATTGTTGTCATACGTCTCATTCTTAGAGTACTTAGCCCCCCCTCCCCCCCGGTAAAAATAAGATCGGTTGCGATCGGACACAATAGGACCTAAATCGGACATTTATCGGACACAGTCGGACACAGTCGGACTGATCTGGATCCAAGTGAGTCCGATCGTATCCGATTTCAGTCCTACTGCGTCGGATAGTTGTGATTAGGCATAATTTCGTTCGGGTTTTGGTGATCGTGACTGGTCGTATTCCGTACTGCTGTGTCTCAGTGTGTAGGAGTTGGGTCCGATTGTTTCCGATTTTAGCCCGACTGCATCTGATCGTTTGTGATTATGGCTGATTGCTTTCGACCCGCAACCGTATTGCGTTCCATTGTGTGCCATTGTCCGAGGTTGGTCTGCTCGTTTCCGCTCGTTTGTTTTTACCGGCTGGACTGCCATCAGGCAGCAACTATGCGGATGAAATTAAATATTCGCACACGCACCCTCGAACTCGAATACATCGCGCATGCAGGCATACAAGCACTCGCTCGTATGCATCCACATACAGATGGACTGAAACACATTTACCCGCACGCACGCACTGACGGCACCCAGAAACTACCGCAACTTTACCCTCCAGATCTTGTGCACGCTGCTTAAAAAATTAGCTGCCGCTACACCACGAAAACTTATACTCCAACTACGCAAACTCGTCTGCTCGTTTCCGCTCGTTTGTTTTTACCGACTGGACTGCCATCCGGCAGCAACTATGCGGATGAAATAAAATATGCACGCATCCCCTGGCTTTACCCCTATGAACATACCCCACCGTCATACTTGCCCTGACCTTCACATCGCCACAAAACCTCACACACCCAAAACCACTTTCAATATTAAGCGCCATTTCAAAATCACCCCCCACACAGCGGACAACACGAATCTCTATGTCGTCTTGCAGATGAATGGTGACTCCACTGACCGCGAGAATATGGAGTCCAACTTCACATCCCACTTTGGCACTATGGCTGCTACAGGACTGAACCTAAAACACCAAACAACGCCCTCACTTGACTTTCCTCTTTTAACCACCTTTTTTAATTTCTTTTCAATCCACTGTTAGTCCACTTCTCTCTGGATTTTTTAACCTGAATCTTTATTCACCTTAATTTATTTAGTAAGTAACCTCGTCTGTAATTAGCCTCCTCCCACCCACCCCTTTCGTCCTGCAACCCCTTAACCTCCTCCTATGCTACCCGTCGTCCGATTGACTACAACTGCAGAGGAAGGTCGTGATCTGACTGGCTACACACATCACCTCTCTTGCAAGGCTTTTGTGAAGTCTATCCTGTCCAACCATTTTCTCAGCACGCTGCAAGTCCTGCTTCACTTCACTCAGCTACATGAATGTTTTTTTCAATCTTTATTTGTGTGTGTGTGGTTCTTTATCTGCTTTTTTACTTCTTTTTTTTTGTCTGTATCTGTTTTTGTCTCTGTGTTTGTGTTTGTGTTGTCCTGACGAAGGGGTAATGCCCGGAAACTGTTGATTGTCTGTGTCTGCTTTTAAGGGTTCCTGTTTCCTTATGAAGTATCCGGTGTTTGGCTCAAAACAAAGAGATAGAGAGTGTCTGTGTGGTGTGTGTGGTGTGTGTGTGTGTGTGTGTGTTCGCGTGCATACGTGTGTGTATACACGATTGTTAGTGTGGACTTCTATGAATGGTTGTTTACAAGTATTATTCCATTTATGCCACTCTACTTTTTTGTACTGAAAGCAGACGTAAGAACTCGTGCAGCCATTTTCAACAAAACTTAACTTGATTTTGATTTAATAATAATATTCTTTCCCACACATTTTCTCTCAAAAACTATTAAAGTTTTCTGGTTATATTGTCATAGAATGGAATGTATTGTCATTCTGTATATCCGTCCGTCTGTCGTTTTACATGTGTAATATTAAGCAGACATAGATAAATATCGAATGACATAAAAATATTTTACCTTGCAGACTGCGCAGCATTGCTGGAGACATCCCCAGGTGAGTAGTAAAATATTGTTCTTAGATCTGCTTTTAAGTTAAGGGTTCCTGTTTCCAACAATATGTGAATGAAATATTCGCCATTTGGCTGAAAAGTGTGTGTGTGTGTGTGTGTGTGTGGGTGTGGGTGTGGGTGGGTGTGGGTGTGGGTGGGTGT
>SMGT01000532.1:0-22945 GCA_004794575.1 Lanistes nyassanus | reverse complement strand
TGTCTGAATCGCTTCTCATTCACATTTGATTTGGTCTTTTGCAGTCTATTCTTTTGGGGGGATTGGGAACTGAGAATAGAATTGGCACAGCATTCCAGTTTAAACGTTTTCTTTTACTGTTGGTCCACTAGCTGCTAATTGAAATTATTCAATGAGTTAATTAGCAAATGGAGTTCAGAGATAAACACTATAGTATAACTTTATACGCTCGCTGAACACGTGAAACGTCTTTCCTTTGCATTCTGGTTTGCTTCTTCTGTTTGTGCAATTAGCTCCTGAACAAAATGCCGAAGAATGTATTCTTTTAAATCTGGAAGCCGATACTGTGCTAGAGCTCGTGTTTTGCTCCATAACACCAAGTCATGCTGGATAACTCTTCCCGGTGAAGAGTTATCGTACGCAACTGGGCAGAATAGAATCGCCTGAGTGAAGTATCTGTATTTGTAAGGTATGTGCTGTTAGGTCCAATTTCCTTATTATAAATATTATGACTTGTTGCATTTCAGAAACCTACAGCTCCGACTCAACGGAAGCAGCTAAATTTCCTACCCCATCTGGTAGGTGTTGCTGGTTCAGAATTCATCAGTTGCATAATATTTGCAAGAAGTGTATGTGTGTGTGTGTGTGCGTGAGCGCGTGTGTGCATGAGCATTCGCGAGCCCTTGCATGGGTACGTGCGAATTTCTACTGTTTTCTTTCTCTCACATATAGGCAAACACAGCCTCGCACACACGCATCTCCCCATCCCCCACCCACACGCCCTACCCCCACCCACACACACACACACAAAATAGTGATCGTTTACAGTCTTCTGTACAGTGACCACAAAGAACTGCTGTGGCCTACCAGCATTTAGGGCTGTAATAGCTGTTAGGTCCAATCTCCTTATTATAAATATTATGACTTGTTGCATTTCAGAAACCTACAGCACCGACTCAACGGAAGCAGCTAAATTTCCTACCCCATCTGGTAGGTGTTGCTGGTTCAGAATTCACCAGATGCATAATATTTGCAAGAAGTGTATGTGTGTGTGTGTGTGTGGGCGCGTGTGTGCATGAGCATGCGCGAGCCCTTGCATGGGTACGTGCGAATTTCTCCTGTTTTCTCTCTTTCTCTCACACACAGGCAAACACAGGCTCGCACACACACATCTCCCCACCCCCAACCACACACCTTACCCCCCCCCCCATACACAAAATAGTGATCGTTTACAGTCTTCTGTACAGTGACCACAAAGAACTGCTGTGGCCTATCAGCAGTTAGGGCTGTAATAGCTGTTACCACAGACCTTACATATACAGATACTTCACTCCTTCTTTGCGCTTTGTTAAGAAAATCTGCCCAGTTGAGGGAAGCAACTCGTGCTTCTAGAGTTGCGTCCCTTTAGGTTGCGGTGTTTTGTGCCGAAACCAGCATGAAGCTTTTAATGATTGTCGCGCTACTTTATTAATTCTGTTCTGCTTTTTTTGTGGTATAATGAAAACTACATATACAGTTGTATGTGCCATACAGAGGCAGGGCAGTCATTCTGATTCACAGTATTTTCTTATTTGCTGCTTGTTCGTTGTTTGTTGTGTCCTGAATGCAGTCACCTGTTTTGTTTATGCACACACCAAGAAGTCATTCAGACAAAATTCACACACACACGCGCGCGCGCACACATACACAGTAAATATTCATTTACATGCTTCCTTAGCATTTTACATTTCCTGTTAGCTCGATTGCATAACTGTCATATTTCAGACAAGCAAATATACGAACTGTGTAGCAAATTCTCCAACTACTGTAAAAACACATAATCCTATTTAAATGTATTATTTTAACAGACTTTTTGCCCATACCATCAGATCCAGCACACTGCATGAGTTTGTGTATGGGAAAAATAACACGGGATAATTTACAACAGCCCAAAATGCATTTTTAAGAATCAGATCCTACCTACCTTACGGTAATTAAAATATTTGCAGACATCAAGACAAATAGACATATTGGAATGGTGTGACAGCTTTTATTAAACTATTCAAAAACTTAGTGTAAATTAGTGTAACATACACCTCAGAGTGATTAGTAATGGCACATAAATTTGTGTTTTTGACTTGTCTGCAAATGCAAAGCAAACAATGGGTCAATGCCTTAGTCTGTGACTCCAGACATTAAAACAAATCTGCTAACACATCAAACCAACTCTTCAATGAATATTTTACTGACCTATCTGAAAACAACACATTGAAAGATTGTGTTCATGGTACCCACTGAAGTATCCATTTTTGCTAGCTGTTGTTTCTCTTCCATTGCTATAAGCAAGGCTGGTGGTATGATTTTTTGCAACTTTCCTACGTATGCCTAACCTTCAGTAGTTCTGTTTAAAAAATATAATATATATAGCAGTACAGCAAAAACCTTGGATGTTTACATTTTAATGCTTTCTATAAATCGTTCATCAATTACATATTTTTTAATACACACAATGCCATATTTTGTTAGGAAACAACCAATAATAAAGTTATTACAGTCACTTTTGAAAGATTACATTGTCATCTCTCAATATGAAAAGTTTTATTATGTTATTATTTTATTGTCACACTAGAGAACTGACAATTTACTGGAAATAATGAACCGACTGGCATGAAAATGTTTTTTTAATATGTCAGTGTTTAGCCTCTTATATGTTTACATATCCTAACTGCTTAAATGGATATGGGAAATTTAGTTATACCTGTTTCATTATTCTTTTGCATTTTTTTTTCCTTGGTTCAGAACTTCCTTCCGAAGCATGTCTGAATCGCTTATCATTCACATTTGATTTGGTCTTTTGCAGTCTATTCTTTTGGGGGGATTGGGAACTGAGAATAGAAATGGCACAGCATTCCTGTTTAAACTTTCACTGTTCGTCCACTAGCTGCTAATTGAAATTACTCAATGAGTTAATTAGCAAATGGAGTTCAGAGATAAACACTATACTATAACTTTATACGCTCGCTGAACACGTGAAACGTCTTTCCTTTGCGTTCTGGTTTGCTTCTTCTGTTTGTACAATTAGCTCCTGAACAAAATGCCGAAGAATGTATTCTTTTAAATCTAGAAGCCGATACTGTACTAGAGCTCGTGTTTTGCTCCATAACACCAAGTCATGCTGGATAACTCTTCCCGGTGAAGAGTTATCGTACGCAACTGGGCAGAATAGAATCGCCCGAGTGAAGTATCTGTATTTGTAAGGTATGTGCTGTTAGGTCCAATCTCCTTATTATAAATATTATGACATGTTGCACCGACTCAACGGAAGCAGCTAAATTTCCTACCCCATCGGGTAGGTGTTGCTGGTTCAGAATTCATCAGATGCATAATATTTGGAAGAAGTGTATGTGTGCGTGTGTGCATGAGCATTCGCGAGCCCTTGCATGGGTACGTGCGAATTTCTACTGTTTTCTTTCTCTCACATATAGGCAAACACAGCCTCGCACACACGCATCTCCCCATCCCCCACCCACACGCCCTACCCCCCACCCACACACACACACACACACAAAATAGTGATTGTTTACAGTCTTCTGTACAGTGACCACAAAGAACTGCTGTGGCCTACCAGCAGTTAGGGCTGTAATAGCTGTTAGCTCCAAGCTCCTTATTATAAATATTATGACTTGTTGCATTTCAGAAACCTACATCACCGACTCAATGGAAGCAGCTAAATTTTCTACCCCATCGGGTAGGTGTTGCTGGTTCAGAATTCACCAGATGCATAATATTTGCAAGAAATGTAATTTCTGCAATCATGTTTTACCATCAAGTTTATTTTCCAAAAAAATATCTTCTTTTTTTGCAAGACCTTTTTTTCTCCTGTCCGAGACAACTATTCCCTTGGTAGAATTCTGTCAATCGCGGTATGTATGACAGGACTCCCACAGTACCTGAACCCAAACTCGCCATGATGCTTGTCCCTTGCAGTTATATCAACCAGTTCACCTGTTACCTGTGACTCCACAAAGCTGGTGCTTCCACTTGTAGGATCTGTTCTTGCCGGCTCTGTTGTGATCGGAATCAGTATAGCGGCAGTTCTGTAAGTGGTGCTACATATGAAATGCTGTGTAAAATTATGAATGAATGAATGAATGAATGAATGAATGAATGAATGAATGAATGAATGAATGAATGAATGAATGAATGAATGAATGAATGAATGCTCGCCGTCCTAAGTCTATAGTTACATACACATTGCTACCTCTCTGTTCAGACGTAAAGTTGCACGTACAATACACAGGGAGAATGGGTGTTACGACCGTTCTTATGACTGGAAGAGTAGCTACGCACCCTCGTGCAAGCCGGCCTAGACCTGTAGCGACTGAAGTGCACGGTTCGTAAAAATTAAGTTAGGCTTTGAAGATAGTCCTTGCATGCACAAAACTAGGCTCTAAATGCGATACCCAGGGGGGTACGTTGACTTTACAGGTGGGTGAGACGTTGTAGAGACCGCCGCCTGGGACTCACGGCAGGAACAGGAGGCGCTGACAGTATGGCGGTAAAGGTCGTTGACGACATCGCCATGGCAGAGGTCAGTGACGTTTGGAGGTCAGAGGTCAGAGATGATGACATCCGGCGTGGGCCAGCTCGACCAGCTCAAGGTTCAGGTACGTGCACACGGCATGACAGTCCTGCGGGCGCTTCCTGTTTCTCTTTAGCAACTTGAAAATAATGCCCAGATGTTCAGACTCCGGCATGTTGTTGGACTATGTCCAAAATGTTATCGGAACTGTCACGCCCTCCTCTAGTAGCCAGAAAATGAAGGTCTATTAAACGAAACTCAAACAGAATTTTGTGACAGAATCCTAGACAGATCGTTCACGACGTTGACCTCATGTAATTGACTCTCCAGAACTTTGCGCGGGGGTGTCTATAAATCCACCACTTCCATTTTGCTGCTTTGTCTCCAGAGGAATAGAACTGCTTCAAATTTTACAAGTTTGCGAATGCTGCTGATGTTGTCGGCATTCTATCATTCTCTGACAATTCCTTATTTTAAAGGAAACGTGCTTCTTGTGTATTTCATAGGTCTGCATAAGAATGAGACAGAAGACTACGTCAACCTGAGTTACATCAGTGATGTCCCAGTCCAAGGGCGCGAGGGAAATAAACACAATCCCTTCCCCATGGGCATGTCTGGCAAGTGTGCCATGAGCTCGGAGTTGTCCGACGATGAAGAGTACCAAGAAATATAGTAATTACCCCTTAATGCATTTGTCAAGTGCGGTCTCACAGGAAACAAGAATCAGTTGCTGGCTGCTGTGCTAACAGACAACCAAGATTTCATGTGTGACTCGATCATTTCATGTACAGATGACCATGGTGATGTTTTTAAAGATCACAGCCCTTATTTCAGTCTTAACACAACACAGTAAGGATCATGTAACTCGCTGCACGATGCACAGGAGTGTCATGGGAATTTTGGCAAGAGCCATCCTTAGAACGTTTTTAATTAGCAAAAAGTATTTTCCTATATGAATTAGTGCAGTGTAGATATGATGGGGTAACGGGAAGGCAAGAAACAGGAGCCGTGCACACACTACCCAAACAGGCGCGTGCGCGCACACACACACACACGGACACACAGCTCAGCGCAGCGTCTGTTCGTGTAGCAGGTCTCTGGCTGCGGGTCCAAATGGCCCAGGGGCGGAGCGTGTTCAACCTGATACAAGCACTGTATTGCTGTCTGGGCTCTTACCCATCGCTAAACAAGCTGAACGTTTGTGTAGTTTTATACGTTGTGCATGTACACATTTGTAATTTGCAGCATAATAAACTTACCTTCTTGCACTGTTCGCCTCAGGTGTTGTCATTCGTTGCGCAGTAGCCGGGAAAAGACTAGTGGGTGGGGGCTGAGCCAGTAGACAGGCGGTATTGTTTGTATTAAACCTGGTGTGACGTGTTCCCGCTAGCGAGAGTGTGGCTGATGGAGTGTACGGGTCTTGTGTGACACAAGACACATGACACAAGAGAAGCACCCCAGTTGCAAGACACTTCAACATTCCACCACACACCCTAGACAACTTTTAGATCGCAAGAACATGCAATCTCATTTTATCTCCCTCTTCGGCACTGTGACCCCCGCAGGGCGACCTAAAACATTAATCTCTCTTCCACGCATTTTCCTCTCCGCTTCCGGTTGGTTGGTTGGTTGTGGTTGGTTGGTTGGTTGGTTGGTTGGTTGGTTGGTTGGTTGGTTGGTTGGTTGGTTGGTTGGTTGGTTGGTTGGTTGGTTGGTTGGTTGGTTGGTTGGTTGGTTATTTAAAGGGACAGTGCTTCCACCTCACGGTGATTTCGTACTATGGAGGGATGGGGCCCTGAAAGAATCACCAGACTGATAGCAGCAGTAAGATGACCAGTGCTGACAGGCAATTTAATGTGCGGGGAGAGAAGGCCCAATGGAGTTTGGACAATGTGCAACTCCAGAAAACAATTTGCCACACATGGATTCGAACTAGCAAACTTCCCTCTGGTATTTCGCAACTCTACCAACTGAGCTAACCAGGCCCCATCTCACCCCTTCCCCCCTCTCCTTTCTCCCTTTATAACCACCCCCACACCTCTTTTCGCTGACCCTCTCTCCCCTCCCTTTCACTAGTCCCGAACAGAACACACCTTTCTATTGGCTGTGGTTCTCCTTGCCACTGATTGGCCCGCTCTGCTTCCTAGGCTCTGTCTCTCTCTCCCACACACTCTTCCTGGACATCGACTGTGCATGATCAGCGTCATTGTCAGCTAATTTATCTTTATTTGTTATTTTTGTTATCTGTTTGTATCTGTACCGTTCTGAAGAAGGAACCATGCCCTGAAGTCTTGATTTGTTGTTCCTTTCTAATTTTGTTGTTGTTGTTGTTGTTGTTGTTGTTGTTTGCCTAATCAGGTGAACAAGTACGATTTCATTTCCTGGTAAACTTGCTGATCAGCCCATTTCTCCATTTCTTTGTTGTTTGCCTAATGAGGTGAAAACGGAGTACGATTTTATTCCTTAGCTGATAAACTCAACTTATTTCTCTAACATAATGCTCCTTACCTCCTCTGATAGTCTCTGCTCACGGCAGAAAACCAATGGCGTTATCTCCCTTTAACAGAACAATCTACTGTCCAGCTTCTCTCCCCATCGTAGGAATCTTCATAGTCTTCATGTCCAATGTCCAATGCCCAATGTCCAACAAATGAAAACTGTTGTCCCGAGCGTATCAGCAGATGTTGTAAGGTCGTTTATTACTACCAAGGGGAAATCTGAGGCCTGGTAATCGGTCCTCGTGGTGCAGGAGATGAAATGAAATCTTTAAATTATTTTTTTTAACTAAAACACTGTTACAGTGTATTGCGTTCGTTATTTCGATGTCTTTAATGCCGACATTAAACACTGTCGGTCCATCTTGATTGGTGCAAATCTCAAATTTCGCATAAGCTTCTTCTGTGAGAGCATCCTAGGACATCAAGCCTTATTGATAATGATTGTGAAGACCAGACAGAAACGAAATGGTGATTTGTGTGACGCAGCTAGGGGGGGGGGGAGAATTCTCGTATTTCATTTGTTATGGCTTTGCATGGTTATCTCTCCTCGAGCAATCATTGCAATGCTTGAACTTTAGTGTCGAAGATATTTTTGATTAAAGTGGATAACAAGCGACAGAGGTATACATGACTGTCAACAGAAGGATCGCTAGACCGTATATTTTGATAATCTATTAATCTTATCTGGTTTTCTAAAATCTGCATTGTGTGCTGTAGACGAGAAACGCAGTGTGTGTCTGAATAATAATTTTGTACGGTCCAGGACATTTATATCATTAGTACTTCTGTGTTCAAGATTGTGCAGAACGTAGAAAAAAATTCTTTTCTTTCTCGTCTAAGCCACAAGGTAAGGAATACGGGCTCGTGCACTGCAGTAAACAGAAGATAATTGTCGGTGAGATAAATGCAAGCTATTACATTACAACGCGTGTGTGTTGTGCTTCTGTGTTCGTGAGAGTAGGAGATGCCTGAGCTACCAAGTGAACTATTAATCAGTTAGACACGTCATGATCAATATTTCCAAGAATAGCTCTAGAGGCTTTAAAGGAGAAATACTTGTTTAGGATTGTGACTGTTTACAACCACAGGTAAAGAAGGAATTCGTATTTAAAGCGATAGAAAGCAGTTGCGGATAGAGTTGACAAACTATACTATGTCAGCTCCTTTTATGAAATGTTTCCAAAATAACACCACTTGAAGTATTTGACGGGAACATCCACAAGTTACAATCACAGTGATGACAGGACGTTTAACTTATCAAGATTCTTATACTGATGAGTAAACTGAAGGTGGGGGTGGGGCCGTGAATGTGAAATCTCTCAATCATGTCACTTCAGTCACTATATAGGAGTCATCCTCTGACGTCACAGGACTAACTGTCGAGGGCGTTCCACCTGAACTCCAGCTTCTTTCCCCATATACCCCCACTCACCCTCTTCTCTCCTCCCCTGCTGATGAGATAACCCTCGACGATAATACATCTTGAAGCGGACAACCAGCCAGCGAAATTCTCCTCAGTAACTGGGTTGGGGTGCTTTAGGAGAGTACCCCTAGGTACAGGTGACGTAAACTTTCTGTATTGCGAGCCTGTGTGGGGACGCACAAGACTTCGTGTCCGGCTTGAATATTGTGTCATGAATGTTTGCTTTCAAGTGTGAAAAGCTGATAACGCTGCCTACTCAGTTCTGCCCAGGAATACGATATTAACTGACGATAACTGTACTCGTGGTTACTGAGAATTCGAAGCACCTAGGAAACCGAATCTTGCGAACAGACCTCCCAGATTACCTGACAAGGAAACATAAATATGAGCAATTCGTGACAAGTGGGCCTCCATACACATTTACTGGCGCATTGTGTTGCATTACAGAAAACAACTCGGCTTTGGACTGGGTAGCGTGGACATAGTGTGGGTAGGTTAGTAGGTGTTTGCTGCTTAACGTCCAGCTGCACGCTGGATGCACATCAGGACCGTGTTGCTGAGACAAAGTTTACGTGCTGGCTCACGTGGGACTGATGTCAGTCTCTCTCTCTCTCTCTCTCGGCTACTAGGGAAGTTTCAAGTTACTAAGGACGCGCACCGTCAGGGCGAAGTAAAGCGTGACTAGACAACCGTGACATCTACAGATGTCAATCATACTTTAATCACGCTATTTTATACGTAAGCAGATGGCCCAGAGTTCATGTTCTTTCCTGTTTGTTTTCTATTTTAGTCACTGCTGTTAGGTGTCCAAATATCACAAACGCATTTCAGTAACCAGATAGCAATCTTGGTTTGGCAGAAATGAACATCATGCGTCATGTGCCATTCACCTTTCGTTTGGTTAACTGGTCATTAGCACACTCGTGACGAATGATTGAGCTCAGCTTCGAGGAAAGATATCAACCCCTACCTTCTCTTTCCCTCTCCAGATCAGTAGCAAGCTTAAAGTTCTATTCTGCTAAAACATCCTTTTCAGAAACAAAACTGGGGTTGATTTATTCAACATTTTAAAAAATATTAGTGATTAACAAAAAATATATTTAAAAACGTGAAATAGAAATAAAAATTTTAAAAAATGCTGCCGGCTATCGATACGGATATGCCCCATGAAGGCAATGCCAGTTGGAGACGCAAAAGCATTTTAAACAGGCGGATAAGCGTGCTTCAATGGCGTCATGTTTTTTCCTGCCTCATGGGGATAACCTTCTTATTGAGAGGATTGTATTTCGCAAACAGAACAGTTGTCATGCCCTCAGATTTAATGGGAAATAAAGTTTAGAAGCGGAAAAACAACTATGTTGAAAACATTTTGGCACTCTGATAAAACTTGAACCACTATACCTAATAAAACCAAATAAAACTAGCGTATCATATAACAGATACCAAAACACACATCGTAAATACAACGAAGCTATGTTTCCCTTAAAATGTGACACAGGTAACTGTGCCCAGAGCTTACACAGATGGAAAAGAACTTCACCACAGTTCCGCAGTATAAGTTTTATACTAATTTTTTTAAAAAGTAAATCTAATTTCTAATTTTAGAAAGCTTTCTCGGTGATTTCATTAGCACATGAACCAACCAGGATGCTGATAAACACTGCAATTGTTTCTGCAGCGACCACAGTGACGCGTCCCCTGTAATGTCGATGTCCTCACAGGTGTAGTGTTTTGTCCCATGGAGAGGTTGGCGAGGCGGGAAGTGGTGTTCCATGTGTCTCGTTATCGCTACCTTCCACTGTCACACTATTCTTGTAAACATCTGTATGCATTCTACTGTTCATTTTCACACACCTAACCCGCCCTCACACACCCCCACACACACCCACGCACGCCACACACACAAACACACACAGAGACAACAGAGCAAACATTACAACACACGCACAGTATAAGCGAAGGGCACAATTTATTGCGCATACTGGGGTCGAATTATTGCAGTCGCCTATGGCCACGCTAAGCAGCTTAAAGACCTGGGCTGGCTTGCATGAGCGTTCTTATTTTCTGTTCATTCGTAAAGGTGCACATAAAATACACAGGGCAAATGAGCTTTACGACCACCCTTATGACTGGAAGAACAGTTACGAACGCTTATGCAAGCCACCCCTGGAACCGTATTTATGGTCGTTGGTCAAGCCTAAACAGATCGCAATCACGCGACAAGCCACCAAATAGCGACCTTTGTTGGCCAATGAGAACGAAAGTTTGTCACGTGTTAGCAATCGGTTCAGGTTTAACAAAACAAGACAAGATCAGACTCGCCAAGTGACAGTGTAAAACATTGTACAAGGAAAGCAATGTTAGCAAGCTTTCATAAATGCAGCCATACAAAACTCATTCAACTACCATATAATCAATAATCATAAATACATCTGTGTCACATGTCACTCCTAGGATATCACCTCTCACTCTTAGCTTAGCCAGCTAGCTCCTCCCCTTTTCTTCACGCTTCGATAGATGAGTGATAGGCCATTGGTCATGGCAGCTGCCCTGCTCCACCTAGTCTGACCAGAACAGGTTTACTCAAGGTTAATGCGTCAGAACGCCTACTACTTAAGGAGGCGAAAACGCGATTAGGGAGATATACACACAGAGAGGAAAGAACATGGAGAGTGAGTGTAGGAGGACCACAAGAAATTAGCCAAAGACGTGAAAAGAGTAAAGGACTCCAGCATCTCACGCAGGTACCCAGGGTGTATTCTGCCGACTACTAGACACGTAGTAAGTGTTGCAGGAAGTTGTTGTTTCAGTAGTGACAAGAGTAGGAGCTCTATTGTCGGTCACTTACTGTATCTGTGTATTGAGCGGGATCATAGGCCGTTTTGCAGTTTGATTTCCCCTCTGGAGTTTGATTATCTTCTTTGTCTGATACCACGCGGTATGACGTAATCAAGCAGCGTCTTACCCTAGACACGAGCAAGGTGATTCTTTGTAAATAATCTGTAGATATACTTGATGTTGTCGAGCCAGTTAGTGTTTGAAATATATGTTGAATAACGGTTCGCTGCAGTTGTGTGTTTTACGAGGGTGGGGGCTCTTGAGCTAGTAGTGTTTTGCCTGTGTGAGACTGAGCGAACGTGTCAGAGTACGAGAATCTTTTCCCTCGGTAGATTTCTCTAGTTATTATCATTATTTCATAGCGTCGTCATCCTCTGGTGTAGAAACCATTGACCTGTTGCAGTAAAGGTTTTGGTGACGATTGCTCAATTAAATCTACATTTTACGAGATCACCATAAAAGTTTGTCCAGTAATTCTGAGAAGTCGAGTCCAATAAGTTAAGGTACGGCCCGCCACGTCACAATCTGCTCTCAGTCTGTAAACTACATTTGATCGACGGTAATCACCATGACAAAACAAGGTGTTGGGGAGGGGCACCTTTTTGACTACCGAGGTTGCAGCTATAAGGCAAAGATACTTCGGAAGTTGCCCTTATCCGAACCAGTTGTATAGCAAAAATCCAGTTCCCTGCAAAAACAAAAAAGTTGTACTTAACAGAAAGTTTTACTTATCCGAGCTGCACTTACGCGGCCACGACTGATATACAGTTTGTAGTCGCCACTGTCACTGTAAATACTGTACGGAGAGTTAATACTCTACACTCCTTGGGTGGAACATAAGGGACCAACGAATCTCCTCCAGCGCTGTCGGTTTTGGCGACCCAGCTGACCTCGTTCCAGGTCGGTCTTCAGTTCCTCCTCCAGTCTCTCGGGGTAAGTACCTCGGGGTTTGCGCCTCTTCCCTTTCATGGGTTGAGTCTACCTGAGGATAAGCAGAAGTGTAAACAGCTTTTCGTTTAGCTGATATCACGGCTTCTCAATCGCTGGTCTGTCTGTCTGTCTGTCTGTCTGTCTGTCTGTCTGTCTGTCTGTCTGTCTGTCTGTCTGTCTGTCTGTCTGTCTGTCTGTCTGTCTGTCTGTCTGTCTGTCTGTACGTGCGCACGATTTACTTAAGTAAATGCATATCTATTTCACTGACGCACCGAAAAAAAAGGTAACGCTGTTTGGCAGCCCAGTAGCCGGGGAGAATTACAAGGTACAACAGCCTGAGTTTACTTACTATATCTTCGCAGTAACCTTCCAAAAGTCATCGACAGCTGTTAAAACATGACTCGCCCAAAGCTCTTAAAACTAGTTAAGCCCACGTTCCTGCTACAGTGTGCTGTATGCGGTTGTTGAAGCGTGAAGTATGCGGTTAATGGTATAGGGAATACGTGCGTATCAGATGTCTGCGCTTCTCATACTTCAGTTATACATAAAAGTAATCTGTACCAGCAGGAAGTGTTCAGTCAAGCAGGGCATGCTCAGAACACTTGTAACACACGCACGTTACTACTATTTACACACGCAACATATTTTCCACACTTTTTACTTGTATTTAGTGTTAATAATATTCAGAGTGTATCTAGAGGTTAAGACTTGTTTCGACCTTACGGTTCACTTGAAATGTTTTTTTGTTTTTTTTTTATATTAAGAATGTGACAGCTGGGTACGTGTATGACCCTTATACTCTGGCTCAAACAAAATCCAGCTCTGATCACTGATACGTGGAGTCAACACCCAATAACAAAGTCCTTCAGATGACTTTGATAAGTTATTGCCGGTGACTTCGATTGGATGAGTGCGTGTCCTAACGCCATGCAAGGTCATAAAAAATTGTTTCCATTATAGGCCTACACTTTTTTAACTCTAGGGAAACGCCTGTCTGAACCCTGCCTGAACCCTGCCTAAACCCTGCCTGAACCCTGTCTGCCCGCCTGAACCCTGTCTGAACCCTGTCTGCCTGCCGCCTGCCTGCCTGCCTGAACCATGTCTGCCCGCCTGAACCCTGCCTGGCTGCCGCCTGCCTGCACAATTTTTTTTTATTTACTTGGCAACGTTTTTGCTGTAATGGTGCAAATGTGTGTATTCAAAGTGCTATGTCCAAAAGGTAGTTGCCATCTTCCCTCGAACGGCTTATTATTATATGGCTCATATTTTCAAATCTTTATCTGTTGTTCTTTCCTACTGTCTGTATTTTTCATTTTTTCCTTTCACACTTTTCTTTATCTGTTTCTCCCAGGCTAGGACGTGTTAAGTGTTTTATAATCTCAAGGGGGGGGGGGAAGGTGGTTAAGATAAGAATTACTTGGTCTGCACTCTCTCCTCTCTAACATACATACACAGAAAACCAAGCCTTGAAGTATTCAGGCAAAACCCACAAAGTCGCTCAGGGCTCGACGTTTCTAGTGACGTTCTAACAAATGATACACTTCCTTGTCGGCGGACTTGAATTGTGAAATGGCTTTGGTGTAAGCGAGAAGGAAAGAGGAATAAAAAAATATGAAAAATCTTCGGGTTCTAAAAGGAGAGTGTGGTAAACTTGAAACTTAATGGGTTCTTTGTCTGCATGTAGTGAAAGTCGGGCGTGTTGATCGGCTTGTCTTTGTATGCATATAGTGAAAGTCGGGCTTGTTGATCGGCTTGTCTTTGTATGCATATAGTGAAAGTCGGGCGTGTTGATCGGCTGGTCTTTGTATGCATATAGTGAAAGTCGGGCTTGTTGATCGGCTTGTCTTTGTGGGCATATAGTCAAAGTCGGGCTTGTTGATCGGCTTGTCTTTGTGGGCATATAGTCAAAGTCGGGCTTGTTGATCGGCTTGTCTTTGTATGCATATAGTGAAAGTCGGGCGTGTTGATCGGCTTGTCTTTGTATGCATATAGTGAAAGTCGGGCGTGTTGATCGGCTTGTCTTTGTTTGCATATAGTGAAAGTCGGGCGTGTTGATCGGCTTGTCTTTGAAAGAAGGAAAAAATTGTCTATCACGTAGTTATAACCTTTAAACTTGCGGGAACTGTGTGCCTCGAAATGTAAACGAAAGTCTTAGTGACAGAGTCTATCAAAGGAAAACAAAGTCTTAGTGACAGAGTTTATCGAAGGAAAACGAAAGTACACTAAACTTCTCAGAAAAAAATTGATCGAGGAAAAAGTATTTTTAAACTCGAGGAAGGTAATCAAGGATACTTTTTTTAATAGACCACACAAGGAGTTTAAGATCAGTAGATAGAAAGAGGAAGACTTAATTTTTTATATACCTTCAGCGACTCTAAAGATAAAACTAAAATACAAAACACATTTTTAGGACAGATATGGAATCACTATATATCAATAGTTTCACAGCCATTTCACAGACAGGCCAACACATATTGTTCACAAATACACGTTCTCCAGCTTTGAAAGCTGTGGTTTCATTAATACTGTATAGTACTGTGCAAATGAGAAGTATAGACACTATAGTGTTCTGAGTCAATATTTGTTGAAAGGTTGACGCAAGCGTTAGGTTGTCCTAAAGGAATAAACGGGATTGAAAATAGGTGCAGGGTGCGTTGCAAGCGAGTGAGTGGATCTGGATTCGATCGGCTTATTCATCGACTTAGTGGGCGCCGAATGTTGTTTTTAAGTCTTGCCTCACCTGTGATTATTGACGTTGACTCAGAGTGAGGTGTACAGAGCTGTTCTGGCCTTTTTACTGGGGGCCATTCAATCGCTCTTAGGTACATACACGTCTATTAAATGTACCATGTGCGTGTGCGTGCGTGCGTGTGTGTGTATGTGTGCATGTATGTGTGTGTGGTGTGTGTGTGGTGTGTGTGCATGTGTGTGTGTGGTGTGTGTGTGTGGTGTGCGTGGTGTGTGTGCATGTGTGTGTGCATGTGTGTGTGGTGTGTGTGTGTGCATGTGTGTGTGGTGTGTGTGTGTGTGCATGTGTGTGTGCATGTGTGTGGTGTGTGTGCATGTGTGTGGTGTGTGTGTGTGGTGTGTGTGCATGTATGTGTGTGTGTGGTGTGTGTGGTGTGTGTGTGTGTGCCGTGTGGTGTGTGTGGGGGGGGGGGGGGGAGACGGCGTATATGCGTGTCCTTGTGTGACCATTAGGATTGTAACAGGATCTAATGTAGTGTAAATTTTGTGGGTGTGGACGTGTTTGAAAATTCGTTGTGAGTATGTCGTCTGGTGTGGGCGATTTTAGGCGCGTAAGAAATAAGTCACGTTCGCCTTTTCTTATTCATTTTGTCGTACCCAGCAAGGAAATCCAAAGACTATTTTTCGACACCAAGTTTATGGCATTCTAGACTTTTGAAAAATAAGAACACAATCATCTAGGGCTAAAGAAATTTTTAAAAAACTAATTAAACATTTGGTGTCATGAGACGATGTGAAGTGCTCAGAGAACGAGACCTGAAGTAAACCAAGAAAATAAATGTATCGTCTTCTATGTTTGACACTCTACATCCAGCTGCGGATCCCTTGAATAGTCTGAAGAAAACACTCTGAAGGTACAAGATTTTATTTTGAGCCGAACCCGAAAGAGTGGTCGCGTGCTTAAAACATCAAAACCCATCCCTGCCTCCCATCTCTCCTGGCTTCCATCTCTGTCGAGCTTTCGTAATTGCATGCAGACACGCGTGGGTGCTTGACTGTATGTGGGCGCAAATCTGCTGTCTCCGATGTGTTTTTTATTTATTAGTTTACTTACTTATTTTATTGTATCTTACATTTGACCATCAACGATTTTAACTGTTGTAGAAAACTACGCTACATACAGGATCTACTTTTCTTGTCTCTCCTGACTGACCAATACTTGCTGCAAAGTAACAACAGGGTAGGACTCAAACTGCATGCGACAAACTCGAGGTGACTGCGAGCGAAAATATATAACCATCAAGTCACGTGACGTCTCTGCCCTATACTCATCACAACAAGTTAAGCAACACACATTTGACAGAGTATATACCGTAATGATATATGCGTCATGCTGGGTCTGTTGCATACTGGAAACGCATAAACCTGTGCAAACAAGACCCTCGTCATTGTTTTGCAGAAGAACGTGCAGCAGGAGCAAGACGCTTACAACGTGGACCACTGTCACTTTTTACCCTGTGTTACTGCTCCAACCAAGCCCTGGACGTCATGTTCCCAGATCTTATTCCCATACAGCAGGCATGGGACATGCTCTGGGAAAGCGGTTCACCACATGCCTGTCTGTCCCTAGACCCTGTTCGCTCTAGAGGACGCGCTGGTGGCTCGTTGGAGAGTTATACCTCAGGCAAAGCTGGACAGGCTAATTTTACTCCGGCGCCAAGGCGCATCCAGGCCTGAATCTAGGTTGGGGGTAGTGCAGACTCGCTATTAATGGTTGCAGCAGTCACCAACCCTGGTTTTTCTTGACCTTTGTTTTGACACTGACATGTCGTTACGTGTGCATTTTTGACATTTGTATGATCTGTTCATCAATACTCTGAATATCGAAACCGATTTCCTTTCTGATTGTGCTGCATTTGCACACCTGCAGGTACATTCATTCCTTGTTGTTGGTGATTTTTGTGAGAGGTATAGCAAATGTGGCCCATCGTATTACCTGCGGTGCTGTTGTAAACACACAACTGCATGCAAGCCGTGGGAACAGAATCTGATACAGTGTCACAAGCGCCAGTCCGAGTCTAATGTCAGTCTGTCAGTCCTAGTCATAGTCTACATAGTGATCTCTAGCTAAAGACGACATACGGAAAGCCGGAAACACCTACCTTGCACGCTGTGAAAGTTCCAGATCCTCGCACGTTGAGCATGTGTTGGAGGTAAGCCTCGTTTCAAACGCTCTTGGAGTTCTGTTGTTAAAGGGGCGGTAACACTACAGCAGCATTGTGTGAGCCTTTATAAAAGAGCAGGGCTAAGGGTCGCAAGTCATGCTGAGTGCCTTCAGTAACCTTATTTATTCCCCTTGCAAAACTGGTGGCCGTAGATAACACTGCTTAGGCGAAGAACGTGCCGGCAGAATGAGGAAAGGGGAGCGAGGGGGCATACCCAGATGAGGTCCAGCAAATCAGAGACATAAGGTATACCTGGACGTTTTGATAAGAAAGGCCATTCTGTTGTATCCATAAGGGCGGAGGAAATATAAAAACTTGTACAGTTATTACGTTTCAAAAAGAAAGACCTCAGAATAAAAAACTAAAGTATGTGTTGAGTGACTTGTCTTACACTTATCTGCAAAATAGAACGAAAAGGAAGAGGAAGAGAGAGAGAGACGGAAAGAGAGAAAGACAGAGTTAGAGCAGGAAGAAAGGAAGGAGAGACAGACAGACAGCGAGCAAAGTAAAATTAAAAAAAAATAGGCAGTTTGCGAGAGTAAGAAGAGGAGCGAGATAACAAGAAGAAATTTACATAACTACATTGCAAACGCATCCGCTCAACTTCCCATTCAAACCAAAAGTTAGATGTGGTCAGTAGACTGACCGAACAAGTTACGTGTTTCGTAGACCAATGCCTTCAAACAGTCATGGTAATATCCTGTGTATATGCTGGTTGTACGGCAGGCCATTCGCGATCAACTGAATGAAAAAGCTCTCGTCTTCACGATGAGCTGTCTTCTGTCCAGTGCTAAGTGGATAAGTCTAGCTTGATTAACCATTTCTCTAGTATTCTCAGATTGTAAAAGTAGGGATAGCTGACTCCATGTTGGGTTGTTAAAATAGCGTTGTTGTATGAATTTAATCTGATGTCATTATATGCCTGACACTACAAAATATAGTGACAGTGTGTGTGTGTGTGTGACAGAGAGAGACAGAGAGAGGAGACTACCTGTACATAAGTTATGCTCGTGTAACGCTGCAAAATGTAAATCTTTTGGTCTGATTCGTCACACCAGGGCTGGTTGGCATTCTTTTTTTCCAAAATTAAACCCGCCCCGCGGTTATCAACTTCCTAGCTACAGACCAGGAAATAACAAGCAGACTGATGTCATCCCATAGCGCAAAATCGCCTCGAGGTGAAGCTTTGTTCCTCTAAAACTAAAGACGAAAAAGCTAATGTCAAAGTTGAAAATAGTAATTAATAGAACTTAGGCAGAGGGATCGGTCAAAAAGAACAGCATTTATTCTTCACCCCGGAGGTCTAATGGTTAAGACGCGGGAGGTCGGAGATTCGCGTGGGGTCATACCTGAGAGTTAAAAACTGGCAATCTAGTAACTCCCTGGCACTGCAGGGAACAGTACTAGGACTGGTTGGCCCGGTGTCAGTAGAATGTGACAGGGTGGGACTGAGGCCTGTATTGCGACAGCAGTCCCACGTGTGACAGCACGTTAATTTGTCCTAGCAACACCGTCGTGATATGCACCTCGTTTGCGGCTGAACATGTAGAGTGAGCGACAGGGAGACAGAAAATAAAAACCCCGCAACCATTCTGCACCCATGACGAGGCAAACCGACACCAGCAGCAAAACACCTGAAGGAAGGCTACAGCAAGGACCCGGTATCTTATAAGAAGCTCAGAACAGCACAGCTACAGAGCCCCTGACCCCATATTCGCAGCCCCGGCCCTTACTGTGTGAAACAATTTCAAGGTGGAAGCACTTTCCTTCGAAACCCAGGTGGCACCTGCTCTCTAAATCCGAATCCCACCTTTTTAGTAAACCCCCTTGTATTAGCGTTTTGGCGGGATAAGGACCTACGGGACATACTGGTACGGTCCAAACTCAACACGTTCACCCCTTTCCCCCGCCCACTGGCTCCACCCCATGCAATGTTCCTCACTGCCCTACGTGCCCTCATCTCAACACGGCCAGTACACTTCACGCACCGAAAACCGCTATTAACATCAAGCGCCACTTCACCCGCACGAAAAAAAAAACCATGAAATCGTGTTTCATTTCCCAATATGGCACCAGTGGGTTCCCAGGACTGAACCTAAAATACTCAGCTACTACCCCTTCAATTAGAAAGCTCTTACTTCTCTCTCTTCTCACTCTCTTAACAAACTACTGATTTTTTCTCTTTTTTACCTTTAATTTTAATCTCCTTGTTGGGTGTGGGTGTGTGTGTTAAACTGTTCAACTGTTTTGCAGAGTTGCAGCCACAGGAAAATGTCGTCTGTGTGTATTGCTTATGAGCAAACATTAAAGCGGTCACTGATAATCCACCGAGGACCCCCTTCTAAACGAAAATGTGCTGAGATAACCAGGGCAACCACCACCAAACGTGTAAGCCTTCAGTTTGGAAGTGTTTGTTACCCATTGTATCCATCCTTGACAATTCGTATCGTTACCCACAGAGGCATCGGATGCCGGGTTTGAACATTCAGAGCAAATGTTGATCTTACAGAAAAAAAAATCAGTGAAGAACATTTTCAAGCAATTGCCATTTTCGACTATATTGAACTTATACCAAAGTCGAACTTTTTAAACAATTGGTAGTTTAGAACATTTAAAGTACATATAAATGCTATTTTAGAACATTTGAAACGATTGTCTGTCTTAAATGTTTTAGAACTTTAGAACTACGTAGATCCTGAAACTGTCTTATTCTCTCCCCTGAATCTCTCCCCTCTCCACTGTAAACAGAAGGATTTTCGAAACTCCGTGTGTCTTGCTTCCAGACATCGTTACCTAATCCCTTAAACAAATACCTGGAGACGGCTCACTACCCGACCGACTGCCACCGTTACCAGAATGTGTACCCACAGCAGTATGCAAACCATGTTGAAAGGGTGAAGGCAGCTTATGCAGTGAGTGTTGCAGAGCATCTTTATAGACGGCGCAACGTCATGTGATTATACATAACAGTCTTTGAAATCATGTGTAGTGTTTCTTTCATTATGTCACCCCCTCAACACACATACACACCCACACACACTGTTTCTTTCACTCTTCTTCTCTTGATTGTTCGTCAGTCTGTATAGTTACTCCAAATTACTTATTTCTCCTCTTGTTTCATTGTCTACATTAATCTAAAAGTAAAGGCGAAAAACTCACCCTGACCTTTACACTGTGTTTGTATGCTAAATGACTTCGTTTTCTAAGTGGCTCTTGAGGATTTTGAAATCAAATGTTGTAGTTCGCTTTGCTTTTCCAAAGGTCACCCATGAATTGAATGCAAAATGCTCTCGCTTCTACTGAAAGGATTTAAACCGACGATTGAAGAAACAAGGAAGGGGAGAAAAGAGGGCTGCGTTCAGGGGATGGAGTATCCATCACGCGGATAATCTATTCCCGAAGATATGCGAGAGGTTCTACAGCGTTCCTTCAGTTTTCGTGAATGCTTACGGGCTGAAGGAGGACAGCCATTGTTCCATGAAGTCTGGTAACCCCGTTTTCAAAACTCGCGTGAGTGAAAGTGACGTCAGAGGAAGTAACGGTCAGCGAAAGGTCGTGTGCGCATTTCAGGTACTTTCGTCCATTTTCTTTCCCATCCTCCTTCCCTGCCTTCTCTCTCTCTCTCTCTCTCTCTGGCATTCTTTCATTCCCTCTACGTGTTCATTCGTCAGCCGCTTGCTGATGAATAAATTACCTTAGTGTCAGCTTGTATATCACACACATTTATAAATCCGCACTTTTATTCTGAATTTGGTCTGAAGCAGTAATATATAGTCAGTCAGTCAGTCAGTCAGTCAGTCAGTCAGTCAGTCAGTCAGTCAGTCAGTCAGTCAGTCAGTCAGTCAGTCAGTCAGTCACTCAGTCAGTTGATCAATCAATCAGCAAAACAACCAGCCAATAAAGACAGTCCATTACTTTCTATTCTCTCTCTCTCTCTCTCGGCCGAGGTTTTTTTAAAGCTCTCTTCATTTTTGTTTCACTAGCGTTTGAGCCTCGATTTGGAGAGGCGCGGATACCGCTGCATGTTCCTGGTGTGTGACTACAGCTACGACAACTACCTCCGCTGGGTCCGGGACCCGCGGCACTTGCGTTACGAGCACGGCGACTGGTTCAGACGGTTGGAACTGGACCCATCCCTGACGGCGTTGGTCAGACGCGACAACTACAGCTCCGAGGCGTAAGCCCACCATTTGCTTTCATCTGGCATTGGACTCCTTGGATGCTATTCGGCACAGATAATATACAATATACAATACAATGAGTGAGCGCGCGTGGATCTTGGCTTGGATGCGTGCGTGCGTGTTTGCTCTCTCAATACCCCTTTTGAGATCTCTATGTAGGGTATTGGGTGGGTAAGTGAATGTGTGAGAGAGAGGCGGGAAGGGAGAGGCAGGGGAAGACAACACACCGAGGCAGACATACATCATACGATTTTTGTCCTTTCCTGTCAGCCTTGTTTACAAAGTTTGGCCAGTTGATATTATTTCTTCAACAACAGCATTACCACTCACGAAAAAGATAACAAAGATCATACACCTGTCCGACACCTGTCTGTCTGTCTGTCTGTCTGTCTGTCTGTCTGTCTGTCTGTCTGTCTGTCTGTCTGTCTGTCTGTCTGTCTGTCTGTCTGTCTGTCTGTCTGTCCCTTTCCCTCTCTCTCTCAGTGTCCTGACGTTCTCGCTTTTCAGATGCGTTGGGTTCCCGGAAGACGCCGGAGTCCACAGACACACGACTGACCTCATCGTCTTTCACGAGACCAAGGGTATCCTTACAGTACAGGTAGGCGCTATGCTTTGTTCTCAAAGCTGCGTTACCACTGGGTTCCAGCCGATGTCGTTTATGATATCCCGAGGCGTGTCTGAGAATCGATATCTGCATCAATATTACAATAGCCCTTCTCAGTACCTCAGCTCTCAGTGAAAGAATTAAGACGCTCCTATAGCGTAATCTTACCATGAACCTATTCTGGTTTAGGACGCGCATTTGTCCGGTTGAGAAAGGGCTTAATCGAATTACGAGGCGAAACGACACGCAGTTTCTCTACTTCAAAGGTTTCCAAATCGGTGACTGACGTAAAGGCAATTATCTGCATAGTTTGGGGTCGTACGTAAACATGTTTACAGTTCCAATCTACAGTTCCACCCACTGCCTACTGCAGCGGACCGTGGATTGCACTGAAAATACACGTGCTCATACCTCACATTGTCAGCCAACTTATGTTTGACAAACTGGAGCCTAAATCGATTGCAATCACGTGACAAACCCTTTGTTAAAGACTTTTGCTGATTGTCGCTGACAGTTTGTCACGTGATCGCTATGAATACGGCTCGTGATGTTCCCTGTAGATTACACAAAATATCAATCTGAGCCAGTCCTTTATTTCCTATTCAGAGGCCGAGGGCTGTAGATACACAAGCAGTCCACTAACCTCGAAAATCTAAGTTATCTCAACCTCCAAAGCAAAGTACAAACTCCAAAAAATATCTTCGCCTTAAGATATTTTCGAATAGAAAGAATTTTTTTATTAAGCTTGCCAAGCCGGTGTTTTCCAGGTATTGAGTTACAGGATGGGCAAGGATTATGACCGGGGTATGTAGGAGGTTACGTGAGTGCAAGCCTTGATGAAAACATTTTTTGATATCACGGAACGAATTACGTGATGAAATGCTCCTGCCTGCTTGTCGCTGTTCGTGTCAATGGATCCAAGTATGGATGTAGAGACAGATGGTGGGTATAACTGAGGGATTGTAACGTTTTGTGGGGTGTGCTAGAATTCTAGGGGAGAAAACACGAGAAACATACG
>SMGT01000531.1:17003-30567 GCA_004794575.1 Lanistes nyassanus | reverse complement strand
AATCTAGCATTTCTCAAGAGACAAGGCACATGTGGATACACACAACACAGCCATTTTTACTCGCTTGGAATTGTGGTCGAAAACCGGTCTAAACGTAGTAAAAGGGAAGCAGCTCGTGAAGAAATGATTCAGCTTTCGAATGTAAGAGTTCTTTACCTTAGACGATTAGCGATTCTCCATAAATAAATTGTCAAAGTTGCTTGGTTTATTGTCCGCATTCGCTCGTAAGCGTGGCCTATGCTGCACAGAATATTTTCCGCACACGTCATGATTGAGTTAAAATGGATTCTATTTGACAATGAAGGATTCCTGAGAAAAATCCAACTACTGCTTATGCTTTAAGTTAACTCTTTGGCGACACACAGCCTGATATCAAACGACGGGCCCGACTGACCGTCGAGGACGCGCACCCTGCACACATGACAGATTAAAAAATTTGCAGCGACGTATTTAACAGTATAAGGGAAGTAAACTTTGTATCATTGTAAAGCTCTATCATCGGATGTTTCCCCTGCACTGTCTAAATGAGTTTCGGAAACAGTTTCGGCTTGCCAAACAAGGTTTAGTGTAGTGGCTGGCCAGGTCTACTTCCGTCGTTCACAATGTCTACGCGTGTTTCGTTTGCTGTGTGTGCAAAAAGTGACTGTATTTGGGACCAAATAGTAAGTAGTATTTAATATTTTTAACTAAAAGTATTGTTTCCATTGTGATGCTGAAGAATAGATCTTTCTAAATATGTAAAATATATTACTGTGAGTGTGGTAGTTTTTAAGCAGTATTTTTTTTAAAAACATGTAAACCTATGCGGACTCAAGGGTCAGTCGGGCGGTCACTAGAAGGCCGGCTGCGTGTCGCCAAAGAGTTAAAGCACCTCAAATTCTGGTAGGTTGCCTGGATCATTTTATCTGGTGTGGGAGATGAAACTTTGGCATTTCAAACAGCAAATCATATGCAAAATCTTCACTTACATACTAGGAAGAATCTTCAGATTTATAATCAGGTGAATTTGAAGTAATTTATATTGACTATGCTCCCAGCAGACAGTACATTAACAGCACATAAAATAACACAGTTTCTTAAGGTAATTGCTAAAAGTGACTATTTTCCCTTCTCCACTAATCTTTCATTATTAAGTCATATTCTTACTATTATTCTCTCTATTAAACAGGGCTTCAAACAACCAGGATTAAAAAGCGAGGAAATTCCCTCGAGAAAATAAGAGCAGATGTTAACATTTCAGACATTTTCATACCTAAGCATAAATTTCAGGCATATTATGCATCATATACTTACAAAAATGCATTTTAGTATTATATCTACCATTTACAACTTTTATATTGACCCCAAACTAAAACACTGTCAATTTTTCTGAGCAGGAGATCTCTTCTTTCAAGGGAGAACTACCTGTGCTGGCAGTGGAAAAGCTTGGAAAAGCGAGGACTTTGAAGCCCTGATTTTAAAAATTGTGTATAACAAGTAAACACAGTAATATTGTGAGGTGAAAATAACAGCAGTAGAATTATTAAATAGATATAAAAATCTGCATACTTGTAACCACTTCGGAAAAAATGACTTTTCTAACATCGAAACCAGTGCAGCCAGTGGGATGATATCCTTCCAAGTCATGACCCAGTGCCAAGGATCTGAAACATTGATACAGATGTCTCACTTTTAAATATCTCTATTAATTTAATTAACACATCCATTCAGTTTGATAAATCTGGTATTAAAAAAAACCACTTTACAAAACATAGCACTTAAGACATCAAAATCTCAGAAGGAATCATAAATTTTACACATATTTAGGAACATAACAACAATCTGAATCAATTCTAAAAATGTCAGTATTTGTCATTACTGCTATGCTGCATGCGACATTGAACGACCACTGACAATTCAAGATGGCAAGCATCGAGTGAGTTAAACATATGGGCATATATGTGAAAAATCTGTATTTGTGTCACCCAAACTTTCAATAAAAGCTTTCGTTTTTCTTTGATATTTGTCTGTTTCCTTACCTTTTAGCAATCCCTTCAGGTAACACACTGCCAAACTTAGCTGAACTATTACAACACTGATCTCTTGTATCCACCTGCTTTTCCTCACAAAAAATCATTCACTGTGCAGCTCAACAGCTTTGTGAAGGTTGTAGTGTAGGAAAGACAACTAAGCAACGGCAGAGAGGTTGAGGCAGACAGTGTACCTTCTTGTCTGAGTGACATGATCCATAGATACCTACAAGTGACGATGGTAGCCAAGGAAGGACTGTTTATATACCAGTGCCTACAATTAGCCCTCGTCTGTGACTGAACTGCCGAGAAACCCGCACGGAGTGGAGCCAGTGGATGGGGGAAGGTGGGGGGGACTTGTTGAGTTTGTTCCTCACTACCCTCCTTGTTCTCACCTTAACATTGCCACTAACACTCAGCTAACACAGCACAACAGATGTACTTCAGTCCTACAGCATTTCAACACACACCCCGACACAGCCAGCATGAGTTTGTTCCTTGTGGCAGATGAATGGGGACTCAGTTGACCATACGAATATGGGGTCCTACTTCATCTCCGACTATGGCACTATGGCGCCCACAGGACTGAACTTAAAACACTACCCTCCTCCTCCCCTACACACACACTTGGCTCTCTCTCCCTTAACCACCTACTTTCACCTTTTAATCATCTGTTCTTCTTTCCCTCTCCTTTTTACCTGTATCTTCATTTTCCTTTAGTAACTCACTCTGTAACTAACCTCTGCCAACAACCCCCCCCTCACTCTCCTCCCCTGCTACCCGCCATGCGATTGGCCATGACTGCAGAGGTTGATCACAATCTCACAGGGAAACACAGAACTTTTGTCAGGCAAGTAAAAATTGTGTCTAGTTGCATGACTAGGTAAGTGACAATTTTTGCAACTGAGTCTGTTACACTGACTTGCAGCTTGTGCCTATTTGTGGTATGCATAAATTGGCACACACAGCCACCATCTCCACATCTGTAGTCGCTAGCGGTATATCAGATGTGCTGTTCACTAGCAGTCAAGATGTTAATGCTTTTGACATTTGTTTCTTCTGCTAGAACGTAAACATTTCAATTGTACTTGGCGTCTGCTTTCTTTTGATGCCAACTCTTAATTTCTATACTGACTAATGTTTGTTGTAGGCAATTTCATGACAGTTATCTTATGATTTTCGAGCTAATTTCTGCTGCCATCTGGTGGTATCCTCAAAGTAATACGTTTGTCACATGTCACGCTGGGGTAGCCTATGCCTCTTTCCCTCTCTTGGCACCAGGAAGGCGGACGCTACGCCTTAGCCAGGCTAGCAGCTCTGTCCCAGCCTAGGATAACCAGGACCGGTCTAAGCCAGAATAAGGTGGCTCCCTTGGACTCTGGGCATCAGGGCACACGCTATTTAAGCAGGGAAGGTTAGGATGGAGGGGAGAGGGGGAAAAGACAAGCAGAGGAGTAGACCCACGGACCTCTGTCCCTCGCCATTTTAGACGGAATGTCAGAAGAGCAGAAGCAGCTAGCACTCACGCTAAATACACGGGGTGTATTTCGCTGACAAGTCAGACGAGTAAGTGACAGCTAGCTGTGCCTTCTAGTTAGTACTGTTCTTGCCATATCTACCGCAGAGTCTGGGACTTGGGTTGTTTGAGATAGGTGGTTCAATCCTGTCGGGAACAGGAGACGTCTAGGCTAGTGGCCGGGCAAAGAGTCAAGGGAAGTTAGAGTGAAGTGTAGAGTCGTGGATTTGCTTCTGGGCTAAGTAGCCCAGTGTGACATAACCATATTAGATTAACGCTGGGCTTTTGTCATTAGCTTTGTGGTGCGGTCTGTGTTATGCAGAGGAGCATAGCTTATGTCAGGATCAGACTGAAGTTCTGGCGGTAATTTCATAGGTGGGGTCAGCGTTGTGTAACGCTGTGAAGCAGCTGGTCAGTAGTAACACGAGCAGCCACCCTGGTGTCAGTCACCGATTGTATCTGGTTATATTGCGGGATCATAGGCAGCGTTGCAGTGTGTTTTCCCCTCTGGCCCCAGTTCGATTATCTTGATTGTCAGGTTTCTTTTGGTATGGCTTACCCTAGACATGAGCACGTTAATTCTCGGTATCTAATCTGTATCTAGGTCTGATAGTAGTGGTGAAATATATGGTAAATAACAACTCGCCGCAGTTGTGTTGTTTACGAGGGTGGGGGCTCTTGAGTCAGAAGTGTCATGCCTGTGTGAGACTGCGCGAGCGCTTCAGAGGATGAGAATCTTTCCCCTCGGTAGGTTTCTCTAGTTATTCACATTATTTCATGGCATCGTTACCCTTTGGTGTAGAAACCACTGACCCTAGACAGTAAAGGGTTGGTGACATTTGCTCAATTAATTTTCTATTTTTGGAATCACCATAAAAGATTGTTCCGCAATTCTTGAGAGGTCGAGTCCATTAAGTTAGGATGCGGACCCGCCGTGACACAAAACAACGTTCTTATCTTATGAACCTGTATAAGAGAGTGTGAAGGCCACCGAAGTTTGCCAAAGACCCTGTTCTATCACATTAAAGTGGAATTTCATTCAGCTAGGATGATCGTAACTGAGTAATGCTATTCCATTATGCCCAAGATGCTATCGATATTGTTTCATCAGTTCTCCACTTGCAAAGTTTGCTTGCATGGCTGTATTGTTGCTTTTTTTTGGAGGGGGGAGGGGCATTGGTGGTGGGGCGAGAGTTGGGCAAGAGAAAATGTTGACCCTTTGTTTAGCTCTGATGACTGTCTCTCATGGAGCTATTTTAGCTGTCTGCAATTTTGTACTTGCTTAGCATGTGAACAGTTCTGGATCATTGATCAAATTTGCATATCAAATGGTATTTCAAAACATTTCTACTCATTGAGTGCCTAAGCCTTAGTACTTCGCTCCACCTGTGCGTCCTTGGCTGGCCAGAGGCTTCGGGCAACAACCCACACTTTCAAAATTAAAATGCTCCTTATGGAAAGTGGTCCAAGGGAAACAAATTTGTGTGTAATCAGTAGCTAAGTCAGTCATATATATAGGGTTGTTTCCCTTTGACCATGAATCAGGTTTTTCACTATTAAAAGACAAAGGAGAACCCATAAGCCCTCCTGGCTAGTCACACGACATAGCAAAGATGGCAGCACGAAGTTCTGCTAGCATGGATTTTCATTTACCCTGTTGCTAATGGATTTTACCTAACTTTTACACAACAGTAAGTACAGTTTATTTCAGTATGGTTTTGTTTTCAAAATCAGTTTGTTTCACCCTTCTAGGCCATACAGTTATTTTTTTACAATTTTTAAACATGCCCTCAAAAATGCCGGTCACACAGGAAAGTCCTTCTTAACATGGCCCGGCATCAAATGAGTTAAGTAGCTAAACTGAAAGACTGACCTAATGTCTGCTGAAGTGGATTGATAGGCATTTCCTCCAGTACTTGGGCCAGTTTAGGAAGGACATTCTTCACCAAGAAAGCATCCATATGTCCTGCACGAAATACTCCAACCCATGGCTCCAAAATTATCTTGGCTGACACATCTGAAGGGTGCCAGTTAGTAAGGGCACTGGCAAGTTTGTGACGAATGGGTGCATAAAGTGGATCTAGACGCTCTCCTGTAATCCAGCAAAATGGCTCATTACCTTTATGCATTGATCAACACAGCAATAAACGCAATTGATCCCCACCTCACTCAAAAAAAAACCCCCTTCAACAAATTGAGAGAGATGAGGGTAGTGAAGACATCATACATATAAATTAACCCCCAACTATACTCATCAACATTTGCTAGGGATCATAATTTCAAATGCACCATGCACAAAAGTGGATCACATGTCATAGGTAAACTTTTTCTTATTAGCAGCCTACATATCTGCTAGTTAGTCAACCATAAAAAATCAGGTCATCATGGCCTAATCATTCAAGCAAAAAGCACATGAGTACCATGTGCCCCAGAAGCTCACTTGAACACAGCTTATCTAAAATTCCTTTTTTAGCAATGGAAAGCAGACAAGTGATCATTTTGAGCTGAGATGTTCTACAATGGTTGGCCACATGCAGAGAAGGCGTTTGACTGAGGTGGAGATGGCCTGGGGGCTGGGGATGCTGCAGGGAGGAAGGTCTCAGCACCAGGTGGTGGCTGCTCTGCAAGTGTCTCAGAGTGTAGTATGGAGAATTTGGAACCACCATCAAATGACTAGCAGCATCGCCCTAAGGCATGGTGGGCGTAGGCAGCATGTCACAGCACCCCTGAACAACTGCTATCTAGTGCTGAAGGCACGGTGCCACCCCTTCACCAATTCAGCGCAGTTCCGGACAGACCTGCAGGACTGGAACTCGAATTTCAACCCAGACGGTGAGAAGACTTCACAAAGCTGGCCTGCGTTCGAGGGTGCCTGTCCAGCGCGCACCTTTAACACAGAACCACACGCAAGCCAGGCTGGAGTGGGGCACTAGCCACAGACCTTGGACCCTGGCTGACTGGACCACTGTCCTCTTCACAGGCAAGTTGCCATTTTGTCTGGACAGGCAGGACAGGCAGGTGAGAGTATAGTGTCGCTGAAATGAGTGTTTCCATGATCCTCACGTGGCCGAGCATGACCAATACGGAGGAGGCTCACTCATGGTCTGGGGTAGCATCAGCATGCAGGGCAGAACGGAGCTCCATGTCTTCCAGCACGGGCCCGTGACTGGAGTCCGCTATCGGGATGAAATCCTCCACCCCATAGTCAGGCCCTACGCCGGTGTTATCGGTCCTGACTTCATCCTTCAGCAGAAAATATCAAGCGTATGGAGTGGCAAGCATGCTCACCAGACTTAAATCCAATTGAGCATTTATTTTGAAGATCTGCCACGTTCCTTACTTTCGACTCTCTCTTTGCTACGTGTTTGGGTACGGTAGGCTCCCTTGGTTGCACACGTCAGCATACGGTTGTGTCTAGCGCTGCCAGTACTTTGTTGGGGTTGTCATTTATGGGACATGCTTGGGCATGCTGTTGGAGCCAGAGTCAACCAGCCCCGCACGCTGCAGCAGCTGGCAGAGGCGCTGTGAGAGGAGTGGGACAGATTCCAGCAGGCGGACGTCAGAACCCCATCAGGAGCAAGAGGAGCCACTGCATGGCCGTCATCCATGCACGTGGGGGCCACACTCATTACTAGGGACCATCCTGGCACTAATTCCAGTTTATGGCATTTGAATTTATGACTTTTTGTTAATTTTGTATTGAAGCATTTCCACTGATTTTTGCCATAGTGTTTTTTCCATAACAATTTGCCACTTGCACAGTTTACAAATATCCATTATTTTTGTTTGATCTCTTTTGAAAAATGTTTAAAAATGAAAAGGAGTTGTTTATCAATGAAATAATTTAACGGATTCATGTGTTTCCGTTATGTGACCCCTAGCAAATGCTGATGAGTATATGTACCAGGCATCTTCAAACTACCAATGGCTCAATGCTATGCCACATGTTCAGTTTCACATTCAGGATTGGTTTATTTAGAATGGGCAAAAGCTGCCCATAAGCCAATCCTAGGTCACACTTGATCCCACATAGTTCAGTAGTCAACTGAAAACTAGAATAGATTTCCAAAGTTTAGTTTCAGCATTCCAACACTGTGCAATAAATCAGTCTGAATCTGAACATTAGATAATCTAGATACAAACTAGAATAAAGACAAGCACCCATTACTAGCAAGTATATGGCAAAGAACCTTCATACCCATCAGTGGTAGCCAAGGATGTAGCCAAGAATGAATAGGCACTGTATCTGTTAGGGGATTCCAACTTTCTATTTCTTGTAATAAATGAGGCAATACTAGCTGGTCTAATATGTTGTCTAGGATCCAGGATGGAAGAGCTGGTTGCCAAACATTCAGCACCGTGATCAGCGGCTGATAGTCACGTGCATTCCACTTTCTGTAAAAAGTGGAGATTTTTTCATAAAGCCCATAACAGAGATTGTAGCCTTCAATAGACTTTTTCAGAAATAACTCTCCTAAAACTCAAACTGAGCTTCATAAAGACAAATTGTGCTTTATTAAATGGCTTTTTAAACTAATTACATTCCAACCTAAATTTCAAATAAACTAAAAGGTAGAAAGACATAAAAAAAATCTTAAATAGTTTAATAAGTTAGATGGAGCTATACATACATAATTTACAGGAATAAACCACTGAAAGACAGAGATGGCGATGTGCCAATGCATCACTCCCCACTAATGTCTCCTTAGTCATTTTCATATTCAGCATAATACAAGCCAGGTTCAAATATTGGTAAGTCACCAAATCTAATAAAATAATTCAAGATCCATACACTCACATCCAGACACATAGATATATACAAGCTTCCCCTGAGTAGGAACAGACAGAACACAATGAAATGTAGAAGACTATAGAAGGTGGTCAAAAGACAACTCAGAGTAAAGAAATTATGAAATGCATTATGGGAGACAAAAGGATGAGTTTTGAAAGAACATTTAAAAGATGAGATGGCAGATTGCTGGGGGACGGAGAGAGGCCGACTGTTCCAGGAGAATGGGCTAAAAAGGGAAAAAGTGGGCCAAAGGTACTGAGCTTGCTGCCAGTAAATACAAAGAGAAAAGGGGTTCAAAGAAAAACAGAGACTGAGACAGGGTGTATAGATCTGAAGCGAGTTGGATAGGCAGGCAAGAGCAGAGTTGTTGAGACAACTGTAGCAGAGAAGAGTGACTTGCATGCCTCTCTATTAACACATTCTTGACATAGGGTCATCATCTACTGATATAACTGTGAACTCATGGGGACATATAGATTTTGGCACAATTGAAATAAATACTGCTTGCAAGCTACCACAAGTGCAGTAATCTACTTTACGTATTTTGAAAGATCAATTTTTGAACCTCAAAATACGTGTACAGCAAAACCTGTCTGTAGCAGCTCTTTAAACTGGCAGACACCTCACCGATATGGACAATTGAGCCTGGTGCTAAGCAATTTTTAACACAAACCCCTCTTAAACAGTGGACAGTGATTTTTGGTCCTGATTGTATGCTCTACCTGTCCATAGTGGACACGGTCCTTCCACACTCTAGTCCACAGCTCTAACCACAGACCTATCAAGTTCCTGTTTGCAAGACATTGTCTGCCATACAGACATTTCCTTGGCCACGTCGCATGTATGCCAAAGGAGAGTTTTCTGATGAGGGCGATGGGGTTGAATGTGATGATGATGATTCCTTCACCACCTGCATCACATCGACAATGAAAGCCTTGGCACATGCTGAGTCCCTGATTGCTTTAGCAGCACACTCAGGATGTAGTGACTTTCTCTCAGCAACCAGTCCATGAATACTGTGTTAGAAGATGCACATTTCTCAGTTAAGCAAGGGGCACCAATCCCACATTTCTGACTTTTCTTTTGCACGCATTGTTATTGCTGACTGAATAAAGTTGACTAGTCCATCATGTTGTCTATGTTTTGCTTCTTGTTTTTGCTGGTTTTTCTTTTTGCATGTATGTACTCCATCACGTAGTTTAGTGTTTAGTGTTGTACGATAAAGACACATGGTTCTGCAGAATAGCTCTCATATGACCGGCTACCTGTCTCAAAGGGACACTTTTAAGTGGTCCCAAGGGTGTCTGCTACAGACAGGTTTTGCTGCAATTGTAAGCGAGAGAGTATTGGTGTTTAACGCTGTGCCAGCAACAAGGGCTACATCAAGGTGGTACAGAAGAATACAGCACGGTTGGTTGGCTGGTTGTTGGGGGTTTAACACCATGCCAGCAACAAGGACTATATTTACTATAGTAAATGGTGGGTGTCGCGAATTCAGCTCGTCTTTGCTGCACAAACCCATTTTCTGAAAGGTTTCAGCGCATTGTGTGGAAAAGAAACAGATTTCCTGGAATAACGGTTGAAATGTTTAAATGCAACACAGAAACCAGGCTCTTTTTTGTCCTAATAAGCTATGGGTACATTTTTGACAGACGCTTTTAATGGCTGAGAAGGGTTATACGTGCGCAAGTACGTGCAGCCACGATCAGAGCTCATGCGCAGCCATGGGGAGCTTGAGGTGACAGTTTTTTTTAAGGGTGTAAAGTTAAATGTCATACCAAAATGTACCTTTATAGGTATCTGATGCATAATATACCTGTACTTTTGTACAGAAATTTTAAAGATATGTCTGAAATGTTATTGTCTGCTCGTTTGCTATAATCACCTCCATTTGGAAACACCGCGCAGGCAAAATCCGGCATCTATAATTGCAGTTTTTTTAGGAAATATGTACACCAAAATCCACTTTTATGAATATTTGATGCTTAATACACCCGAAATTTATACTTTGTTACAAAAAGTTTGAAGATGTGTCTGACATGTCATCATCTGCTTGGATTCATATTTGTAGGCAAAGGAGAAAACGAGCAGACGATCACTTCACACATATCTTCAAAATTTCAATAACAAAGTGCAAGTTTCAGCTATTTTAAGCATCAATACTTTTAAAAGTGTGTTTTGTATTACATATGCCCTTAAAGTGTAGCCTGCTGATAGCTCCTGCATCAAAGATTGCTGGAAACTTTAGTAAGGAGCACAGCAACTGAAGTGATATCATCTCCAGAAGGACCAAGCTAGGTGTACTGTTGTTTATTCTAGACGAGAGCGTAGCTTTTTACAATTAGGTCATGAGAATCATTGCACGACTTGTTATCAGATTGTTCATATTACAAAGAAATAAAAGATGGAGGAGCAGATTTAAATCCATTAAATGCTTGAGACATATTACTTCCTGGAATGTTGAGAAGAAACGTTCTGTCTGAAAGCTGTGTGAGCAGTCAAATTCCATGTTCCTCATAAGTTTGTTGTTACCTCTTCAAATGAACACATGCTCCACAAACTCACAATATTGTTGCCCTGACAGGTGGTAGCCAGACGTCCCACAGAAGCCGCTGATAAGGATCCATGTCAGAAGGAGAGGGGATAGGGATCAGGGAGCAGTTTTCATCTTCCAAGAGCAGACGCCATTCTTGCATTGTTATCAACCCATAGTCTGGCTCTCGCAACACATCCCAGTGGCTGAGAAACTCTTTCATCTGCACAAAAATAACAGACAAATCTGTACAGTCATTAGTGCCACACTCTTGCTTGACTCCATGATTTGTTTTGATACACTTGTGCACTTTCACATTCAGCTGTGCAGTCTACAGGCATGAGAGACATGCAAGCACCCTCATATACACACAAGAAAGCAAAGTTCTATACTGCTATGGCCAAATCACCTGTGATATAACTGTTGTGAAGACCTCTAGACCTTCTCACTTTTTGGTTTAGTTTTATCCTCACTCAGCCACTAAGGCTACATTATAGCAAGTATCTGGCTTGTATAAATACATAGTTCTGTCTTTCTGGCATGCACTAAACCAGACTGCCTCACATTCTCATATTTTGTTAACTCACACAAAGCTGAATGCAGTTTAGTAGAACCCCCCCCCCCCTTTTAAGACTTTAAAAAAAAAATCCGAGAGAAAAGGTCTTACACGGTGGATTAGTAGATTAGCTAAGGGAGACGTAGATGATTTGATATGAAAGGATAACTGACAATTGGGCCCGAGTAGTAAAAGAGATATAAATTTGTTTTCTTGCAATGGTAGCAGCTACAGGACACGGACGAGTAGTGGGGATGACAGGAGGGTAAATGAGAGGAAGAATCTAGGGTAATAACAAAGGAATACGCTCGTTCAAAATTCTTCTTTACTACTCTCTTCTTTCTTCTTCCCGCCCTTCCTGCTGCATCAACGTCTGTGATCATGTTCAAAATATAACGCACGTGCTCATAGCCCAGTGACATTTTTAACAAATGGCAGACGAAGAATGACAAAAAATTTATTACAAACAGTAGCCTGAAACTAAAACTTGAATAAATCATCCATAATTTGGTAAAAATGCATAAATCTGAGTGACCACCATGCTTGGCAGGTATCAGCGTATCGATCATAGAGGATGGACACAGCTAAAGACAGAAAAGAAGCAACAAAGCAGTAAAACACACCAAAACTGTACTAGAGAACACTGTTCCTCAACAGTGTAAATCAAAAGTGTATAAACGATGTCTGCTAAAGATTTAATGAAATTTAAATGAAAACGAAAGCACTGAACATTAGAAAGCAGATAACACTCGGAGACAAAAAAATGGTCCAAGAGTGTTAGTTATTCCTCAGCAATCTACACAGCTCACATTGCACACACGGGTTTGTAATGCAAAACTTAAAGAAAAACTTAACCTTAGAAGTAACCTGTCTTGAATTGATGAATATTGATGTTGTGAGTCTTTTTAACCCTAAATTTCAAGCTACAAAAGAACTGTTCACTTACAACCCAGCTTTTAATGCCGCTCATCGGCCTTACATGGAAGCCGCCATGTTGCCTTGATGAGTGACGTCAGTGACCCAGGCAGGGAGAAAGCTACTGCAGCACGCAGCCGACAGCGCTCAAAGCAGCATCGTCACAGATATCGGGCAGACGCTTTTACAGCTGAACGCGGCACTGCGCTGACACCATACTACTTGAGCCGGCCAAATACATTTAAACTTTATAAACTCTTTTCTCGTAAAAACAATAGTGTATTGACCAAAGTAGTGAATTTCGTTAGTATACTTCTTAGTAGAGTGAATTAATGAATAGATGAATAGGTGCCTATGTTTTTGTGTGTGGGTACTTCTGCGTGCGTGATTGAGCATGTTGTGTGTTTATTAATCATTAAGTTTATTTATCAATATATGTATATTCTAATGTCGGATGAACTACGATTGAGTTGTGTTCTTTGACATTACTTTTTCTTCTGAATACCCCTGAGGGTAAAAGAATAAAGAAACTTGACTTGTTATTGACATCGCTCTCAGCTGTAATCGTCTGTTCGCACTCTCAGGCTCAGCTTCCGTACGGTCTTGCCTTACTGCAATGCCTTTTTCATTGGCACACTTTGTATTGATAATTGTCAGAATGGCTCCTTTCTTTAATTTTTTCTTAAAAGTCTTGAAGCCCAGCGAAGCAGTCACATCATTTTCCTAGGTGCCTTCAAACCACTCCCTCGTAAAATGGTCCTCGCACACGAGGTGCGATTTGTGCTATTTATACTCTTTCGCATAACGAGGCAAACTGGCGTTCTTTAAATTTTCAAGCCACTTTTTACATAGTACATAGCAATCTTTTGATTTTGCTGGATTCGGAATCCCAAAAAAGCTTTTGTGGCTTCCGTCTACATTAAACGATTTGCACTGTTCGTTTAAACAGCCGAACTCTTTGCACTGCGGCGTGTTGAATGCTTCTGGAGAACTGACGTCACCAGACCAGACGACAGCAGCGATATTTTGCTTTCATTCGCGAAAGAGTACCACAACATGGTGACGTCCGTGTGCCATTATTTACCGAAATTAAAACGTGGATTGTATGGATATAGTACCGATATAGCTTGAAATTTATGGTTGACAAGACTCACAATATCAATATCTATGAATTCATCTCAAGTTGCATCTAGGGTTAAGGTTTCCTTTAAGTGATAATATCGGGGGGGGGGGGGGGGGGGGG
>SMGT01000531.1:0-16993 GCA_004794575.1 Lanistes nyassanus | reverse complement strand
GGGTGGACAAAATTCATCATCTTGATCTTGTATTTAGAAGGGCAGGTGATGGAGGGAATTGTATGTCATTAGAGTGATGGGGGATACAGTCTCCCATACATAACCCAAGGCAAGTAAGCAAACAGTTCCAAAGCAAGTTCATGTTTCAGGTGACCATTAACAAATCAAGTAAAATCAAGGCTTTCCTTCATGCAGCCTGAGATGTCTGTTCTCTGGTACTCAATTCTTTACCAAGCCAGTCAAACTCACCCCGAGATTCACCAGACAAGGGAATCTCTTCAAGAACCAGTCCAAGTCATTGGACATGGCACTGCACTGAAGCTGAACATCTACCACCTCTGTACAACACAGCAGATCACCCTGCCATGTAAACGGCTTTTGCATCTAGTCCACTAGTGTGATGAAATATCTCTTCGCATTAGCATAGAACTTTTCAACTCAGTACACCTGCAGATGGTTTTCCTATGGGTTACTAAAAAAGTCAGTTCCAATCACTAGAACTTTTCAACTCAGAACACCTGCAGATGGTTTTCTTATGGGTTACTAAAAAAGTCAGTTCCAATCACTATGTTTGCATTTGTCTTGATATTGTAATCCAACTTGTATTGCACATTTCCAAGTAGCAACTCTGATGTAGCACTAGGTTTGACAAACCTGTCAAGAACTGCAGCCAACATCCTTCTTATCTCCCTCCTTGGCAGGTGAATCTTGGGCTCTTCCACCTGAAAGTCAAGAAATGAGAAAGGAGCGGAGCCTCGCAGGAGGGTTTCCTGCAGGGCAAGAACAGCAGGACTGAGATGGCTGATGTCCTCATAGTAAACTCGGATTCCCCGACAGTTCCACTGGATGATGGAGAGAGACCGACGACGAGGGTGCACAGGAGAGGACAGAGCAGAGGAAGGGGTGGCGTCCCTCATCCCCATGTCCTCCAAAGGACCATGTCATGCTTGCCCCTTAGGGGGGTGGGATGTGTCCATCAGACCTCGGGAAGACAGATAAGTGAGAGAAGGAGGGGAGGGGCAGGAAGCCCCAACCTCCATCCTGTTGTTGGCCAGAACCAAAAAGTTGGTCTGGTGAGCAGCAACATTTCCATCAATGTTTGAATTATGTCTTTATCTTTAACAGCTTTTAAACAATTTTTCGAAATTCGTAAAAAATTGCCCCAAGCGCTGCAATTTCAGCAATGTCACGCCTTGTAGGACCACATCAAGATTGTGTTAAAGGTCATCCGAATATGCTTCGGAAGTTTCTGACCATCCCACCATGCGATGCAACCTCAACCTAGAACACCTAGCAGTGGTCAAGATCAGGTATGGACTGCATCAAATGTGAGCTTTCAAAACTTTTGATTGCAAGACTGTAGAGGGGCTAGGCTTTCCAAAGTCCATGAAGGAAAGAATTCTGGTTTTGGGTGGAAATCATGCTGCCTTGCAAAACTTCAGCACTGTGATGGGAATACCTGGCATGCACCTCAAGATGTTCTAGGACCATGACAAGAAAGTGACAGACATTTTCATTACCATAAAACAAATGATGAAAAGTCTGTAATGCAGGTTGCATTCATCTTCTGTACAACTGATATTATACAAAGTTTGTGAGATGCCTAGGTGCACAGTCTCTCTCTCTCTCTCATAACAAATAGCATTTATGTTCATGTTTCAAAGAAGGTTGGGAGTAAAAAGCAATAAGTTAAGCTATTGCTGCGCACAGAACAAGGCACCATTTTGGATCATTTCCATGGCAACCAATTAAGAAACTATTGAAAACTTCATAGTTTTCGGGGTTTTGACATAGGACCTTACTAACGTCAAAACAGAAATGATATCTTAGCAAGAATGTGTTTTATGCCCTTATGTCTTGACATCCATGTGTAATTGTTTGAAGATTTGTATCTATCAAAGGTTATAGAATTTTTCACTTGAATTTGAGAAGCATTTTCTTATATTAAACTAAAAGCATTTTTCACTTCACTGGATCTTTAAGTTTCATTCATGAATAAGTAAAAGAAACAGTAATTTCTCTGTATAAATATTAATGAGAATGTACTTCCATACCAATGGAAACACAACAGCAATTGCAATGGCAGGCAGATCATACAGCTTGTATTCTGCATAAAATTCATTTCTGAGATGCTTGAAAATCCCCACACATTCATCAAGTGTAAGTCGCCCAGCATCATCTGCCAACAAGCGCGCTTCACAACTGAAATAAAGAAACAACAGAGATGTAAACAAAATACTATACAAAATTCAGATCATTTGTTAGTGTAAGCGGTACCAATTTACCACTACTTCTCATATTTCTCTTAATCTGTTGCAGCAGTTGTAGCTCAAACTTAACTTGATTTTATTCAATGTTTACATGTATGCATTCTGAAGCTATAACTCACTTCCAGCAAATTATCCTTTAGGCTGCTGTTGTCTACTTCACTCCTTTATCACTTCTTGCCTTTATTCCTTTCCTTGATCTCAATCTACTTCATGCGAATTTTTACATTAACTGAGACCAACCAGAGATGCATTGTGGCTTAGAGCCTAGCTTTTGATAGTGCTTCCAATAAAGAGATCATCCCGTTCCACTTCATGACAGGGTCTTTGTGGGGTTTTTTTTAAGTCAAATTTTATTTTGGAATTTTTTCCAGGGGGTAGGAGGGATTTTTTGTAAACAGCTCTGATGGAGTATTCTTTTTGAAGATTTTTAAAAATTTAGATACCACTGACCTGTTGTATGATTTCAGGGAAGAAGAATGTTCAGCTACAAAATGATCAATAAACAAAGGTGGTAGAATGGTACAATATGAAAAAGAAAATGAGAATTCAGATGGAAAGGTGGACAATTTTCGTTCTTCTCAACTATAGTACTTAGTGGATACCACACTATTTTATTGGGAAAATAGTGGATTAAACAAAAAATTCCTGATTGAGTAGGGAAATCAGAAATGTGCAGTTAGATTTTAAAGTTTATATCAAAACAGGCATGAAACTTGAAGCACGAATTCCCAACATTGCCTATGAAAGCTGATAGATGTCTCTGAAATAAATATATTCTTTATAAAAAAAATACTCTGATCTTTACATATCTTTCAGAGATTTACAAATTTTTGTGTACTTCCAGATATCCTTGAAAAGAGTTTTAAACTAAAAATATGCAGAAACTCTAATGACAATGTTTCTTTAAACATTTTAATTTCTTCCCCTAAAAAATATTATATATTTTCTTTATATGCAATATGAGAACATAAAGCTGGAATCAGTTTACTAATGCACCCTACGCCATTGGTGCATGAAATCAGAAAACGTCCCATCGAAATTCTGTGGCGTGGGTCAAACTGAATCAATTTTGGGTCCCCATGCACCATGCAGTGCCTATGTGTATGGTAGCAACTTCTTCCATTCTGGAATGGAAATTTTTTTATTTTCAGCAGAAATGGCAAATCTGTTTTCTAAAAACTGTGTCGACTTGGTTTATAGCCAGTTTCCACTTTTTCAGTGGCTATGCCAAGATCTAAAATGGAAGTGCTCTTTTGCAGAGAAGTCGTGAACATCTGGCTGACTGTTGGCATTTCCCACTGTTTTCACACTTTGATGAACAGCAACACAAACCATTAAAAATGAATGAATGAAGGCAATTTGGCTGTTGTTATTGATGCAGAGATAAGAAATAAGTGCCAAGACCTAACTGGTTAGATCAAAAAGATACAGACAACAAAATTCAGTGATTGTATCAGAGGTGCCAAACCAAAACATACCCAAACACTTGCGCAAACACACATACAAACATACATAAAGGCTCAAAAACAAGCAGCCGCCAACACGCATACACTCATACGCACAGAAACATGCATACAAGCACTCACACATGCACACTCACCAGACTACGTCAGCTAATTTGAAGCAAACTATGTGAATCTGCCATCACTGTCACTAAGATTACTGTTTCTACTGGTGCTAAGATTAGTGACAGTGATAAAGTATTGTATTACTTTAAGAAAAGAACAGCATGGCACTGATCATGGATTCCTGGTATAACAAACAAATCTGAAGTCCACTGGTCAATAGCATTTCTCTCTGAGACTCAGTGTGATGTTTGCTTGTCACAAGGCATTTTGATGATATGCATTTACTCTCTTGCAAATTTTATTTTTGAAGCAGAATAATATTTATGATGTTTGATACTACTGCTTGTGACTGACAACCTATTGGCCCATCAAAATCTTGTGCAAAGGATCAATTAACCCATCTTTCTTTTTTGCCAGGCTGATCCCTAATAAAGCTTACATGCATGCAAAGTTTCAGAGGTGTCCAATAAAAGAACAATCAAAAACATTTCATGTAGAAATAGTCACTCCTGAAAGAGGTATTCTCAAAACAATAAATAAATAGTAGTAGGGAACAGATGCCTAGGGAAAAGCTTAAGGTTAATCTTGATGCAATGTTTATTTTAGCTGTTAAGTGTTAGAAATACTTTTTAGCATATCTACCACTTTTTGGCATTAATTGCCTGTTTCCAAGCTTTATCTCTTGACAAATTTTTGTTATACTATTTTTCTATGTAGTTGCTGGACCAGCATAATGACTATATTTAGTAACAGGATCTGCCCAGCCATCTATCAAACTTTTGACAATTCATATGACCAACAACTGAATCTGTTTGAAACCAATCTAGAGAGGAGATAAACTATCAAATGACAGATCTACAGGTAATCTCAATACACTCAAGTAGGCTGCACTGTAACTTATACAGGATGCATTTTGACTGACAGGTAATTTTGCAACTTCCACCCCCAAAATAGCTCCTCTGTATGGTTACTGATTGCTGACTTACCTTTGTTTCTCCCCTGTAGTTCTAAATAAATGAACCAAAACTGATAAAGATTACTGACAAACCTTTTTACAGTTTCCAGGAGGACAGAAAGCTTTGCAATCTGCTGTTCTTCCTCTTCACATACAGCTTGCAGTCGTTGCTGGTCATATCTCAGATTGATAAGACGGTCTTCATCATGTCGCAACCTGCAGATGCAATAATAACAATTAACTCAATTGAAGACAGTTTATGAACTGTACGTATCTTAAATATCTCTCAGACGCGACTACTGTGAAGAAAAAGGTACAAAACTTATGCAGTCACTAAAAGTAACATCCACGTTGGATTTCAGCCTATAAAATTTATACAATGTCCAAATGATTTTTCAAGAAGGCTGCTCAAAGTAAATATAAGGGAGTAACTACTGTATGATGTTGTTAAATTATCAAATGGAACAAAGATTGTTTACACTCACCTTTGCTCATTTGCAACGATGTCTTCTTCTGTAATGCTGACTAGTAGATTCAAGTTGTGCACAAGCTCTGGCATTTGAAAGTGATGCTGTGATCCCCTCTTACCTCCCATGGGAGGCTGCCCGCTCACTTCCTCCTCATCATCAGGTTTGTCATGCACTTTGCTGATGGCATGATAGCCTGTTGAATTTTGTAATAAAAAATTTCAGTGCACTGTTTCTGAATTCTAGTTTTACAAAATCTACTACTAGTGTGCTCAAAATCCAAAGTAAAGAGAAAAGAAACAGGTGACTGGGGCTTGGGGTAAACAAGGAAACAATAAAGAGAACTTGACCAAGAGAGACTTAGACAGGAAGTCAATGCTTCAGGCATGGCTCCTTCTTTAGGACGACACAAAACATATAACAAATAAATAAAATGGTCACTTAGCTGACAGAGATGCTAGTCATCTACAGTCGATGGACCGGAAGAAAGTGGGGGGGGGGGGGAAGAGGGGCAGTGCATAGGAAGTAAAACGTGCTAAACCACCAATCACTGGTGAGAAGCCCTACAGCCAACAGAATGCCGTGTCCATGGTGAAAGGGAAGGGAGAGGGTAAGGGAAAAGAGGTGGGAGGGCAGTGTTACAAACAGAAGAGAGGGAAGGGGAGAAAATAAGTGGATGGAGGAGAGAGTGTTTTAAGTTCAATCCTGTGGGGGACATGATGCAGAAATGGGAAATTAAATGTGACTCTATGTTCTTGCAGTCTATGGGGTCTCCACGCATTTGCCAAAAAAGCACAGATTTTCGTGTTGTCCAGAATGTGCGGTGGAATGCTGAAGCGTCTTGCAAATGGGGAGTTTCTCTTATGTCTCATGTCAGCAAGGTGTTCCTTAAAGTGGTTGTTAAGTGTGCGTTCAGTCTTGCCGATGTAGAGCAGAGTGGGGCAGATGGTGCACGAGATTGCATAAATGATGTTTTTGTTAGTGTGGTTCTGGGTACTGATGTATGACCCTTTGTGTGCTTGTAACCAGTACGCATTTGCTCATCATGCAGCTATGCAGGATACTTATGCTACTGTTCATGTACAATGTCAAGCTTACTTCCTTTTTTTTAAGAACTTAGGTACTTGGTCTTATTCAAGACTTCAAATGGGTTTGTCTATCTCAGGAAGAATAACTATGGACTGAATGTGTTCTTTTGTGAATGTGTTTTTTACTACATGTATTAGTTAGTGCCCACTGGCCACCAATGGGTGAAACATTTTTAGGTAGGGCTGGAAATCTGAATTTTGAGAGTGTCTAATCTTAGATCCAGGCTTTCAAAATTTCGACCAAAAAACAGAAAAAGAACATTTTTGTTTTGTGCACCTACTACTTCTGATGTTGAGTTCTGTCATTTTTAGACAGCTAGCTTTCCATGTGCTGGTAAGACCCACTTCTGCATCGTTTCAGTGAACTTCTCGCAAGCAGAGATATTTCACTTTGCATTTTCAGTCATGATCCTCCACCACATTCAGCCATTGTATGGCACAAAGACACCCAAAACTGATGTGGTGATTGACCCATGACATGGAATTTTGATGGGACATGTTCTGATCTGATGTGCCGATTGTGCAGGGCGCATAAGTAAACTAGTCCCTGCGACACATAGGCAGGCTGCATATATTTTAATAATTAACAGATAATGCATGCATACTAGCATATCCTAAAACTTACATGCAGATGCACATATCCACATCTTTAGATCTAACAATGTCTACAACAATCTCTATTTCACAAAAACCCATAATATGAACTGCTGGTTATGTGACATGTCCAAAATACCCTACCTGAGAGGACACGCTTTTCTTTGCCTGTCATGTCAATCACTTTAACTGTGTGCACATAGGTCGATCCCATCTTCTTTTTTGTCCCTCCTGATTCAATAATTTCTTGTGCAGTTTTGTAAGTGTATTTTGGAGCTTGTTTTTTGCTCTGGAAAAAATTCAAGGCATTTTATCTATGTAATAAATGTATACTTCAAGTGTTTAGAAGTAAACACACAATTAAAATTAAAATCCTCCACTCTTTTAATTCACAAGCCCACCGATACAAGCTTGCCATGTATAATTTTCAACAAACTACATACAGACTTTAGGCTGCTGTCATCTGTCATTGACTTCAGCTCCAGACCAACTCTTTCCCTTATTGCCTTCATCAACCTGAATCAACTTTCCTAGAGTTGTTTACATTAAATTACCAACTAAGAAAGAACTGAACTATGAGTTGGACCCTCCTTTTCAATAGTGCTTCTGTAAAGAGGTTATTCCTGCTCCCATTTCTTTGTGTGGTGGGGGGTGGGGGAATCTGGCAATCAATATCTACTTTGGGGGAGGAGGCATTGTGTTACTGTGAACAACTCTTATGGACAAGTATCTTTTGAGTTTTTTAATTTTAGATGGTATTGACCTGCTTTATAGCTTAGCTGAAGCTGAATTTTTTTTTTAGCAAGAAAACAGCCGATTAAAAAAACACAAGTTCATGAAATGTGATACAATGGTGCAATGTGAAAAGAGAAGCTTCATTGAAAATGATGCTCCAACTCACAATGCATCTCTTTCTCAGTTGATAATGTTAAAAAAAACTGCTAAGTCAACTGAGTTGAATCAGTTGAAAGGGCCAGAGAGTGACTGTCAGGGGCCAGTCAAAAAGGGCTCTGAATCATGACCAGAAAGCTGGCCAGGAAGACAGAGGCCAAGTGCCATCATGCTTAAGGGGTCGCCGGTGACTCACACCGGGAAGTTGGGGAACTTCCGGTGGGAGGCCAGAAGGTGGAGACACATTCATCCGGTCCCCGCCTGAACCGGCAGAAAACTCAGGTTTCTATTCGCTTCACAAGGAAGTGAAAAAGAACGTACACCCACGCTTCCTCAGTCACAAGCTGCTGAGGATGGCGAGGGCTGACTCCCTGCGCACCCACCCAGGTGAGACTGACAAGAGCACCGTCTGCCAAGAGATCCACTGCCCATGTGATCACAATGCAGTAAGGGGAACTGCACGCAACACTCAAAGGGTGAAGGGTAAAGTTCACCTCCACTTCTGACCAAGTGCTAGAAGCGACTAAAGAGAGAGGGGGCATGATGGGAAGCCTGATGACAGCCAGGCCAGGATGGTCCATGGCTGGAACAGGTAGGCGAAGGATGTGGTGCATGTCCTCTGGATGGGTCGCAGGAACGGCACCTAGAGGGGCCAGTGAAACAAGCGACATCATCATTCTCACCAGCAACGTAAGTTGTCGTGCAGTGAAGGGACCGCTCGGCAAGGGGGTACCAACAAACTGCTGGAGACAATGCGGCTGGGCACAGAAAAGACCATCGAGACAGCTGTGTCGAATGTCATGCTGAGGCATGAGGCGACTTGCTGAGATTCAGAGAGAATACCAGCAGGCACGCCTGAGATATAGCCAGCTTCTGCTGCGAGAACCGCTCAATCTGCCAGGTACCCACGAAAGTGAAGCCCCTTCTTGTGCCGAAAAGCACAGAGACTCCCGAGACACCATGGAAAAGCCCAAGGTGTCCAGGAAAGGTTGAAAAGCTTGAGACTGGGAGACCGCAATCTTCCAGTAAAGCGCTGTTCCTCGAGCAATTCAGAGAGGGGTAAAGGCCCAATATAAGGTGGGACCCATCAGTTGTTTTCGGGACCAGAAGCAGACAGCAGTAAAACTGGGCTGGAAGGGGTGGGGAATCCGTTGCACTGCGGCCAACTGCACGAGGGAGGCCACGTCCAAGTCCAGAGACACTCATTCGCTTCTGGCATGAAGGCAGATAGAATGGGAAGGGCAACATGCCAGAGGGACGAGAGCAGGCTCCCACAGCAGTCTGAACCCTGCCCACAGGCAGAACATGATTGGGTGGCTGCTGATGACCATGGGCACCTCGACCCCAGGAGGGGCGAGTGCCAAGGCCACCTCTGGAAGATGACTTGGTGTCAGGCTTTGGCTCGAAGGCGGCTGACATTGGCCCACCGGAAGAGTGCTTGCAAGACTCCTGGCAGGAGAGCAAGGCCTTCAGCCGATGTCTCCGCAGAGCAGAAGTAAACACATCCGCCCCCTGTAAGGGAAAGGACCAAACAAGGACGGCAGTGTGCGCGGCCCCATATGCAAGGTGATGGACAGAAGCCAATGGACAGCTGTCATGGCATGCAGGGAAGATTCCAGGGTAGCCATCACTCATGCTACCAGTGTGTGAACGACACTTTTTTGCGATTCTGTCAACACACTCGGCAGCGCACAAAAACAGATTTGTAAGTCAGCAAAGTCTGCATCTAGGCGGAAAAAAAAACGTGCAGCCCTCGGTGGAAATGGACTGCTGACAAGTCGACAGCAGAAACCATGACACCGGACATGTCCAACACATCCTATACAGCCGTGTCCAGTGGTCAACCTGTCACCATCAGAAATGCAGGGAGGAATGGAGGACTGGTGCCTGCTGGAAGCAAGACCAGACCTACCTGTGGAACTCATGGGGCTGCCATGAAGTGCTGAACGGGGCCAGCTGGGGAAGAAAGACAACGCTTCCAGTGGCGGATTAGTGACACAGGCTGGCAGTGTGGACCCAAGGGGTGGTCCTGCCACTCGTTCCTCAGAGAAGCCTGGACCAAAGGTGACGCATGCAAGCGGGGGCCTGCAAGCATGGTACAAGAAGATGGACAGAAGAGTACCAGGACATGTCCTGTGCTGCTTCCTGCTGTCCCTGCACTGTGCACTGTGGTGTGGTCTCCTGCAGGAGAGCCACCAACTCCCGTCGGGAGTGGAGAAGCATAGCTTGCTTCTCATCCACCGTCTCATTGCCGTAGGCATGTGAGACCACACCCCCGTCCAACTCAGCCAGTGTTGGCTTAGGAGAGGAAACAGGTAGTTTCTAGTAGATTTCAATGCAATTAAACTGTTACTCAGTAGTTCTTCTATTTCCTTTCTTGTTCCTTGAGCTTCTTTTTTGTAGGTCTCTCCCCATCTTAGTTTGATTGCTGGCTTAATAGCTATTTTCCTTGCTTCGGCTGAAATAGGCATGTTTAGTTGGATAAGTCTTTATGTTAGGATTAGGTTTTATCGCCTGTCTAGCTAGTCTGTCTGCTTCTTCATTACCTTTTATGCCAATATGAGAAGGGGCCCAGAGAAATTTTACCCTTATTCCTTTACTGTATAGTGTATTTACTTACGATAATATTTTGTACGCTAGATCTGATCTTTCTGATGAGTGCTTTTGAATCGCCTGCAGTGCTGACAGCAAGTCAGAAACAACTACGAATAGTTTTTGTCTGATTTTGATTTTGCTGTGTTTATAGCTATCATATGAAGAGCAGTAAGTATTGCTGTGAGTTCTGCTGTAAATATTGATGAATGTTTTGGAAGTTCATATGAGTCCTATACCTATTGCTTGTATGGTTGGGTCATGTGAGCCATCAGTATAGATTTGGGAGTGAACTTCGTATGTGGCTTTCAGCTTCTGTTTGAAATCTGCTATAATTTTCTCAAAGAGTATCTCTTTCTTATACTTGGTAAGTTCTGTGTCTACAATAGCTTGATGTATAGTCCAGGGTGGAGCATGAGGGTGCACATGCGGATAAGGGGCTTGAATGTCAACATCAGCCCCATTTGTTTGTTCCAAGTCTTGGGTGCATTTCTGAAATCTAGGTGGTGGAGTACCTTTGCCTATGCGGTGTTTGTGCAGTGTGGTATCTGTCTGACTGGATGATCTGCAGGAAGGCAATGTATCTTAGTAACTTGCTGCTCTTTCTTTAATTATTAAATCTATTGGTTTGTGTCCTGTCTCTGCCAACACCGCAAGGTTAGGGGTATACACAGACTACTTTTAGGGCTCTAGCCTGCAGAGACTGGAGTTTATTTGGTGAGTGTTTAATTGGATTAGTAGAGGGGCTGTATACATCAATCTCAACATTACAGGGGCTTGGTACGGGGCTTGGTACAGGTCTAATAAAGACTTTGGATTTATGCCCAAACTATTGCCTGTCACTGCTTTCACTAGGTTTATTACCACAAAAAGTCATTCCTTCCATCTAAAAACGGCGCCATTCATCAATTGACAAGAAAACAAAAAGACTTTCCCTAACTACATGTACATACTGCACTGCGCAAACCATTCTATTCACATTTCCTGTAGCAGAGAATTTACTGTAAAAAATAAAGCATAGCAATTATGCCCAAACCCTAACACTTGACATATGCACTATCACAACATTAAGCTGTATCAGCTAAGAAAATGAAGCCATGTTTATTATATTATCAATCCCCAACAGACGCAATCAACTGTGCGAGAAACCAAGTTAAATCAGAGTAAAACAATGTTTGCTGAGAAACAGGTGTGTGATTCTTATTATGCCAATCAAAATCTTAATCCTTTTGAATTGCCAGATACTGAAGCTAGGATGAAAATAATGTGACTTTCAGTACGTTTACTGGAAACAAATGTTTGAGCCATGAGCTAAGGGTCAGAAGTCACAACACATTGCAGAAACCAATCAATGCAAAGAATACAAACGAGGTCATGAGAAAGAACCAATAATACAAGAGAGAACAGAAATATTACTGTAGGCCTAGCACTGCTGCTTTAGTGTGTGGCGAGAGTGCTATGGCTTTACTTTTCTCCAGCTGAAGTTTATTTCTTTTTATCTCACTTCTTCTCGTGCTAAGTTGCTAACCAGGTTAGTTTTGGAGCATTTTGGTTATTTGGGATGTGAAAATGACCTCGCTTTATTCGATTTTTCCTTATATCCACTCTTGTTGTAAGCAATTAACTCATTGACCCCGAGGGTTTGGCTAACTTCCGACGACCTAAATGACCCGCAAGTCCGCGGTGTTGGCAGACTTACAACAAATTAAAAAATTTGCAGCGACGCATTTAACGGTGTAAGGGAGGTAAACTTTATATCGTTTTAAAGCTCTATCATCGCTTGTTTCCCCTGCACTGCCTAAATGAGTTTCGGAAACAGTTTCGGCTTGCCAAACGAGGTTTAGTGTAGTGGCTGGCCAGGTCTACTTCCGTCGTTAACAATGGCTACACGTGTTTCGTTTGTTGTGTGTGCAAAAAGTTACTGTATTTGGCACCAAATAGTAAGTAGTATTTAATATTTCTAACTTAAAGTATTGTTTCCATTGTGATGCCGAAGAATAGATCTTTCTAAATATGTAAAATATATTACTGTGAGTGTGGTAGTTTTTAAGCGGTATTTTTTTTTAAACATGTAAATCTATGCGGCCTCTGGGGTTGCTTAGCCCTGCGGGGTCATTGCGTTAAAATTTATTGATGAATAGAAGAGTGTTGGTTGGGAAGTCAAAAGGGTCTCGTGACAGCCAATGTCTTGTGATATCAGATCTTGTCTTAGCTCTTTGGCGCCGCCGTCACCGGTTAACCGGTGGCGACCTAATTGAGCCAGGAGGTCGCGGGTTCGATCAACCGGCGACGAATTCAAAACTTTGCAGCGACGCATTTAACGGTGTAAGGGAGGTAAACTTTATAATCATTGTAAAGCTCTATCATCGGTTGTTTCCCCTGCACTGTCTAAATGAGTTTAGGAAACAGTTTCGGCTTGCCAAACGAGGTTTAGTGTAGCTGCTGTCCAGGTCTACTTCCGTCGTTCACAATGGATACACGTGTGTCATTTGTTGTGGGTGCAAAAAGTGACTACATTTGGCACCAAATAGTAAGTAGTATTTAATATTTCTAACTAAAAGTATTGTTTCCATTGTGATGCCGAAGAATAGATCTTTCTAAATATGCAAAATATATTACTGTGAGTGTGGTAGTTTTTAAGCGGTGTTTTTGTAAATCTATGCGGCCTCTGGGGTTGTTAGCCCCGCAGGGTCCCTGCGGGGTTAAAGAGTTAGTGGGTTCCACTGTAGTTTCATCTTTGTTTCATCATGCTCTAGTTTCAGTTTCTTCATTATTTATAAATTAAGCCTCCACCTTCAACATTTTTTATTATTTATCTGTATCTACTACTTACACTTTCCATCAGCCCTATTTCATTTTCAACCTTTTTTTCATGGGAGGGGGATTTAACTAAAAAGAAGGCAGAACAGATTTTGCAGTCATATGAATGGCTTGAGATGCAGCCAGAAGGTCTAGATTTCGACCTGGAATTCAAGTCAAGTTAATATTACAATATAGGCAAGGATTTTGATTCAAAGGTTTTCACTCAGCATAGAAGGGAAAATAACAATTTTCTACGAAAATACCTCAGGAATTTTTTTCCACTGATGCAGCTCCTGATGAAGTGATTTTTCTTCTTCTTCAATGTTGTCAGCAGGTAAATCTTTGACAAACTTCTCTGATTTTTCTGATCCATATGCTCCAACAGCAGCTCGACCCTTGCGCTGGATAGCTTCAACTGGTGTTTTTATCCCCTGACCAGTTTTTCCAAGACCTTCTCCAGGTTTATACCCCATCTGAAATAAGCAGGTATCCATAAGATTTCTACTTAGAAATCAAATTTCAATCTGCTAAATAAAACTATTGGTTACTTAAGAACTCTTTGAAGTCATTAACAGTCTTGAATTTATATTTCATTTACTTGAAAATAGTAACTATTAGACATATCTTATTATGTAGGAAAGTGGATGTTAATAAACAAGACTTATGAAAATAATTTTCTTAAAATCTGCCATATAGACGTTGAATTGTGTCTGTATGGTGTTTCAAAATGGAAATGATTCACAGCAAATATGCAGACAATAGCATTTCAGGCAAATCTTCAAAATTGATTGATCTGGCAGCTTTGTTGGCGGATGTTGCCCCCTATTGCCTACTGGAAGCAGAAGAACCTGTATTCTAATTCCCTCTATCCTAACTTACGGTTCTGCCAGTGCCGGAGATTTGCATTCGCGAATCTCTGATGGTATGTACTGCAATGCCGAAGGCATGCCGTGACGTCCAGTATGCCCCCGGCATCAGTGCCACCAAGCCACCTTTCGTCAATTGTTGGCTGATGCAGGTGTGGTTCCCGGATCTTCTGTGGGTCAGTCAAATGGATCCCTTCCACTCTGGCTGCCAGTGAGTTCCCGTGGTCCGGCATTCTGCACCCCAACCCAGTTTTGCCATATGCATGCCTGGCTGCGCATGCTCAGCGTCATGGTGCGTCACCCTCCACCCTTTCTTTCCTGCATCCGTGGGCCTGGCTTCACATGCAGGGGGTGAGCACCCAGCCTCTCTCTGGCTGGGTAGCTAAGCTGACCCACCCCTTTCTCTTCAGCTTTCCTCTTTCTGCCTCTCTGGTCCTCACGTTCACCACGTAAGAGTAAGGGGGCGGTCATTCCCACCAAAACCTACTTTGTTACTTTTTGCTTTCCTAAACTCCCCTTGGTTATCTGAAGGTCAATGTCTCTCTGTATGTTCCCAAACTTTTCCGGTGTTTTCAGTGCCATAGCTTCGGCCACGGCACAAAAGTCTGCAAATCTGTTGCGGAGCCGCTGATCACTGCTTTTCTGACTGTCCCATCCCCTGTTGTTGCTTAAACTGTCACGGTGACCATCCAGCTACTTCTCGAGACTGTCCTCGATGGAAGGAGGAGTCTGTCATCCAGCGGATCCACGTGGAGGGCAAGTTGTCCTTCGCCGAGGCCCGCAAGCGTGTGCTTGGCTCTTCCTCCCCCACCTCTTCTGTTTCCTGCTCCTCCATCTTCTCTCTGCGACTACCAACTTCTTTTTCCTCTCAGACTGACGTCACCTGGTTTGTCAGGGGCTCCCCTTGCCCCTTGTCTTGTGTTTCTATGCCCCCTCCTTCAGCTGGTTTGAGCTCTTGACCCCCCTCCTCCCCTTCTCCCACACTTCAGCCTTCTCATGGTCCGACAGACATGTCCCGGCCCCCTAAGGGGCAGGCGCAACGTGATCTTTTTGAGGACATGGAGATGGGGGATACCGCCCCCTCCTCCACTCCGTCTTCTCCTATCTACCCTCATCCCTGGTCTCGCTGAACTCGTTAACATGTCCTCCATCATCCAGTGGAACTATCGGGGAATCCGAGCTATGAGGATCACCACTGTCTTATCTCTTCTCTCAACCCTGCCGTTTTTGCCCTCCTGCAGGGCTCCGCTTCCTTTTCATGGGGTCCTTTCCATGTTCTTTATCATGCTTCTTCTGGTGACACCGTCTCTGAAGGTGTCGACCTGGAAGCATGGCATCCTGGTGGACCTTCACCACCTTGGTTTTTGCAGCCGTTTACCCATTTTTATTCAGCATTTTTAGCTCATCGCCAATTTTTAGTTCCCGTGGGTGCTAGTCTGTCTGATTTTTATCCTCAGGACATGGGTGTTCTCCAAGGCAGCATTCTGTCCCCTACCCTTTTTTGCATCAAGATCGATGGCATTTTAAAATCGGCTCCTTCTGCAGCTGACGTCTCTTTATATGTTGATGACTTTAATTTGTGTGTCCCTGGCAGGTATCTTCCCTGCCTGAAGGGTCAGCTGCAGCTTTGTGTCAATAGTGTTCAACGTTGGGTTTCCTCCAACGGTTTTAACTTTTCCACTGCCAAGTCTGTTTGCGTGCATTTTTGTAAACTCCATGCCCACTTTTCGGAGTTAACCATTCATACTGATGGTTCGGCACTCAAGGTGGTCCCCGAAGTCAAATTTTTAGGGGTCATTTTTGACCGAACACTTTCCTTTTTACCCCACATCCGGTCCCTTCGTGCGTTGAGCCTGAAGGCGCTGGATGTTTTACGCGTTGTTGGGCGCACCCAGTGGGATGCGGATCAGACCACCTTTTACATTTATATCACTCCTTGGTTCATTCCAAACTTGATTACGGTTGCATTATGGTTCCGCTCATCCCACCTACCTTAAACTCCTCGACACCGTCCACCACCATGGCCTCCGGATTTGTCTGAGAGCTTTTCTTACGACCCTAGTGGACAGCCTGTATGCTGATGCTGGCGACCCCTCCCCCCCTTTCTCTGCGCCGCCTCTGTCTCGTGCTCCAGTATGTCATCAACCGGAGGGCGCGTCGGGATAGCCCTGCTTTCAACCTGAGCGTGCTCCTTTGTATGATCTTCGTCCACAAGAGCCCAAACCTCTTTCTCTCCGCCTTCTTTCTCACCTGTCTGCCTCTGCTCTCCCTCTTGCCCACGTTGCTTCCCTCCCCTCTCTTCCAGATCCTCACTGGACCCTGCTGCCTCTCGACCTCCGTCTCGACCTTGCTGCTTTCTCCAAGTCTTTCACCTCTGATCTCCTTTATCTTCACCACTTCCAAGAACTCCTCTCTGACTATCCTTGCTGGTTGTGTCCACACTTCAAGGTTTACAATCGCAACTCCCTTACCTAACACCGTCTACTATCACCTTAGCACTCTCTTCTGTCCTTTTGAATTCCTTGTCAAAATTTTGCCTCGGTCTATGGGACAGCATTATAGCTGAGCCATATCCTGCGGTTAACCAGGACAGTTGTGCGGTCAATAGAGCTGCAGACTAGCAGTTGGAAAGCTGCTTGTTCGAATCCAGGTGTGGCCAAGGATTATATTTCCTGGTGTTATATATTGTGCAAACCCCATCCAAACATTCCCTGCACAATACTACCTGTCCACATTGGGTATGTTATTGCAGATATCAGTCTGATGGTTTTTTTTCAGGGCATAGCTTAGTAATAGTACCCCATAGTCCACTGTCCCGATATGCGCCCAGTTTGCACATCCATACAGGTAGGTAGGTAGGTATTTGGGCTTAACGCCGTGCCAGCAACTAAGGCTATATC
>SMGT01000530.1:0-14135 GCA_004794575.1 Lanistes nyassanus | reverse complement strand
ACTACCCCCCCTCCCGTTCCTGGTTGTTTACCTCGCGCGGCTACATCAAAGCTCTTGATGCTCGACACTACGCGTTGCTAGTTTTCTCCAGCTACGTAATCTTCCCTGAACAACTAACGCACACCTGGTCAGCCTGACCTCTTCACTAATCCCACCCCAGCAGCCCCAGGGTAATTAACACCTTGCCCCTCGCTTCTAGGGCCAGTACCCCCGATCATAAGTGTAAACAGGGAACTAATCCTGGGCTGGTGATGACGTGAGCGGCTAGATGGCGGCTTGAACAAGGGGATAATAGACCTTAATTAGGGCCTGAGAGTCGAGGATGGTTCACACCTGGAATCTATGGTGCAATCTCCTTGACCCACCAGACCCCAACACGTGACACTAACCACGGATATATTTACACATTAACCACGGATTTCGCACTTAGATTTCGTCAGGTTTCAATTGTCTTTCTGTGCTCAGGTGCAAATCTCGCTGTGTAAAGGCGTGTAACGAAATTGAGAGCTGGCGTGTAAAACTAGCATTGTTCACTCAGTTTAAATCAGAGCGTAGTTCGCTTAGTTCAAGGAAGTAAATTTCGTGCTCTCCCAGAGAACAATACGTACTGGGGAAGGGGGTGGTTAACCATCCTCCCTAGTCCAAGAGTCAGGGACATCAGATGACAGCATGTTGTCAGCCAAGTGCGAATGCATTAGTAATGTCTGGTTGGTGGACTTGGAAACTCGTGATGCTGTTTACAAGAATAGACCATGTGATGTAGAGGGCGCTGGAGTTGGGAGAAATAAAAAGGGGGACTTGAGAGAGATGGAGATTCAGATCAGACAAGAATTAGAGAGAGAAAGACACAGACGGAAGAAGCTTGCTCGGGCTTACTGGGCCCATAGGGCTTATGCGTGCTTGGCCATGGGACTTAGAAAGTTTTGACGAAGGCCCAAGGCCGGAGTTAGCAGGCAGAAGACGGAGGGGCACAGTGGAGGGTGAGCCACAGGGGTGTCTTCTACGCGCGCCTCCGCTGCAACTGCACAACGGAGCTATACTCTGGAAGAAGCCACTGCCTTTAGCGGCCAGGCAAATGTCAGAAAATAGTAGAAGTCCAGGCTTCCGTCTGTGTCACTAATAGTAGAGATAGAGAAGAGGTTCAATATTAGCCACTAGACTATGGAACAGGTTGCAGGGTTACGCCGGCCACCATCCGCAACAGAATATTCACAATGAATAAAGTTTGGGACGCGCACTCCTAGTTTGGCGTCTTCACGATTGGATGACGTTGGGTGTTGTAATATTAATAACAGAGTAATCGATATGATCTGGGGAGATAACTATGGTAGGATACAATTGATAAAAGATAGGCAGTTATTTCCCATACTGATTCCTGTACAATATGGAGACGAGAATAAAGTCATGTATTCAGATCTACATCGTTCTGGTCTAGTTTACATTTATACTACGACAGGTAGTAAACATTACATGTTGTCAGAAGGAAAACCTACAACCATGCAGATCTCCGACAGCAAACAAATACCACAGTAAGCCAACCCGACGAGTTTTTGCCATTTTTCGCATCGAGATTACGAAGTGCTGACATACTTATAGCCAATAGACTGTAGAACGACAATAATAAGCATACACCGTATCTTTTTGTCCCACTACAACTCTACAACGTATACTGATACATAGACGGCGGCAGAACCCTGTTACAAGTCTCAAACTGTGGCAGGACTGGTGCACGTGTGTATCTAATACTCTGTAGTGAAGCTATAAAGAAAATTTCAGAAAAACGAGTGGCGGGAAAAAATGGCGGCAGCGCAGCAAAACCCAAGCATGAACTGGGAAGCCCAGAACCTCGCCGAGGAGTGGAATCGTTTCGAAGAGCACGCGAACTTAATGTTCCTCGGACCCCTCAGAAAAGCACCAGAAGAGGAGAAAGCAGCATACATAGGCATTTGGGTAGGAGATAAAGGAAGAGAAATATACAAGTCGTGGAACAGGACAGAAGAACAAGGAAAAAACCTAAACGGCATCAAAGATGAATTCAGGAAACACTGTGCCCCAAGACAGAATGCAGTATTTGCACGTTACTTGTTTCACGAACGCAAAGGCCAGAAGAACCACTGGACACATTCATCACTGATCTTCGCAATATGATCAGAGAATGTGCTTACGACAAACCAGATGAGATGGTCCGTGACAGGTTAGTATCTGGCATACACTCACAGGATTTGCGAGAAAAACTCCTAAACGAAGGCGACGCATTGACTTTGACAAAGGCAACTGAAATAGCCAACCGCCATGAAACCCAAAAGAAGCATCTTCAAAAGATGGCTATTACAGACCAGATCGACAGCCTGCAGAAACGATATACAAAACAGAAAGGAAGGGCATTCCATGAAACAAAGACAAAAGAAATAGAACAATTAATACTCTGCCAGAACTGTGGAAGCAAACACAAGAGGAGAGAATGTCCCGCATTTGGGAAAACTTTTAACCATTGCAAGAAGAAAAACCATTATGAAAAAATGTGCCGCTCCAAGACAAGACAGAAACATCGAGTACGTGCAGTGGACCAAGGAAGCGACAGAGAAGACGAATCAGATGTATATATAGACGTCATTGAAGCTGGGACCAACCATCCAGACACAGCATACGCAAACGTCAAAATTGGACAAAACAGCGTGCGATTCAAAATTGACACTGGTGCGCAAGCCAACATTTTGCCACTGTACGTGTACAAGCAAATGAAGAAACCTCCTCTACTAAATAGATGTCCACACAAGCTGACAAGCTACACGGGACAGCAACTTAAAAACGTAGGGTGCACATCAGTTACAGTGGAGTACAAGGGAAGTAGATACAACGGACAATTCTGTGTTGTAGACACATGTTCACCCCCAATCATTGGTCTCCAAGCTTCTATTCAGCTAAACCTCATCAAACTGATTTTGGCGGTAGACAGCAGACCACTCACAAAGGAATCAATACTCGACGATTACGCTCATCTGTTTCAAGGTATAGATAAACCACGGGAAGGTGAAGTCCATATCCGTCTACGACCAAATGCCACACCCGCTATTCACCCACCACGTCGCGTTCCATATGCACTGCGAGACAAGCTGAAGGGAGAACTTCAAACACTGGAGGACACAAACATTGTGGCCAAGGTAACAGAACCTACAGAATGGGTCAACTCCCTGGTCATTGTGGAAAAACAGGATGGCAAGCTACGCCTATGCCTGGATCCAAAAGACCTGAACACCAACGTGATGCGACCTCACTATAGCATGCCAACTTTAGAAGATGCCGTAGCCAGGATATCAGGGGCTAAATATTTCTCCAAGTTGGATGCCAAGGCAGGATACTGGCAACTTGAGCTGTCCAAGGATTCTTCATACCTGACAACTTTCAATTCTCCATTTGGACGCTACCGATTCCTGAGGATGCCATTTGGCTTGATAAGCAGCCAAGACGAGTTCCAAAGAAAGATGGACGAAATTTTTGGAGATCTACCAGGAGTAGTTGTCTTAGTGGACGATATTTTGATAACAGGAAGGACACTGGAAGAACATGACAGGAACTTAAGGACCGTTCTTAACAGAGCGACACAGAAGAACCTTAAGCTCAACCCAGACAAAATTATCATCGGAGTGCAGCAAGTTGAGTATTTTGGACACCTGATAACTGCAGAGGGCATCAAGCCAGACCCTAAGAAAATCAAAGCAATCACAGATATGCCACCACCAGTAGACAAGCAGGAACTGCAAACGATATTGGGTCTTATCACTTACTTGTCTAAATTTGCGCCTCAGATGTCAGACCTCACAAAGCCATTGAGGGACCTTTTGAAAGAAGGTGTGGAGTTTGTGTGGGAGAAAACTCAACAAGATGCTATGGACAAGATCAAGAATATACTAATCAGAGAACCTGTACTAGCTTATTATGACCCAAACAAAGAGATACAGCTGGAAGTAGATGCATCTAAATCTGGTTTAGGACCAGCTTTGTTCCAGGAGGGCAAACCAATTGCATTCGCTTCAAGGGCATTGTCCCCAGCAGAACAAAACTATGCTCAGATTGAAAAGGAGCTCTATGCTATTGTTTTTGGATGCCAAAGATTCCATCAGTATTTGTATGGCCGAGACGTCAAGGTCTTAACAGACCACAAGCCCCTTGAGAGCATAAGTAAAAAGCCACTTGCAGCGGCACCTCCAAGACTGCAAAGGATGTTACTTCAAATACAGAAGTACAGACTGAAAATTGAATACACACCAGGAGCCGCTCACACCACATGAGATACCAACAACCCCAAGGAGCCGCTCACACCACAGGAGATACCAACAACCCCAAGTAGCCGCTTACACCACATGAGATACCAACAACCCCAAGGAGCCGCTCACACCACAGGAGATACCAACAACCCCAAGGAGCCGCTTACACCACATGAGATACCAACAACCCCAAGGAGCCGCTCACACCACATGAGATACCAACAACCCCAAGGAGCCGCTCACACCACAGGAGATACCAACAACCCCAAGTAGCCGCTTACACCACATGAGATACCAACAACCCCAAGGAGCCGCTCACACCACAGGAGATACCAACAACCCCAAGGAGCTGCTTACACCACAGGAGATAACAACAACCCCAAGGAGCCGCTCACACCACAGGAGATACCAACAACCCCAAGGAGCCGCTTACACCACATGAGATACCAACATACCCCAAGGAGCCGCTCACACCACAGCAGATAACAACAACCCCAAGGAGCCGCTTACACCACATGAGATACCAACATACCCCAAGGAGCCGCTCACACCACAGCAGATACCAACAACCTTTGCATGTTCTCGCTTCTAATCTGCAGATCTACCGACTCGTGCGCAGGCTAGCAAGTCGAGAGACTATGGCTTCTTTGATACTTGTTATTGTCACTACAGATTACTGCATGTAGTTGACATCGATCGGCATGACGTTGATGATGTCACTGTCCGTGTCACCACACAGTTGTAGTCGTACGTGGTTGTCATGTACGACTGAAGTGCAGTTGCCTGTGTACCCCTTGGTCTATCAATTACACAGAGCCTTCAGCAAACATTTATGTCACTCATCCAAACCGAAATCTCTTGTCTATGCATGCAGACAGCAGTCTAGGCTCAAATGCAGACAGCAGTCTGGGCTCAAATGCAGACAGCAGTCTAGGCTCAAATGCAGACAGCAGTCCAGGCTCAAATGCAGACAGCAGTCTAGGCTCAAATGCAGACAGCAGTCCAGGCTCAAATGCAGACAGCAGTCTAGGCTCAAATGCAGACAGCAGCCTGGGGTCAAATGCAGACAGCAGTCTGGGCTCAAATGCAGACAGCAGTCTAGGCTCAAATGCAGACAGCAGTCTGGGCTCAAATGCAGACAGCAGTCTGGGCTCAAATGCAGACTGCAGTCTAGGCTCAAATGCAGACAGCAGTCTGGGCTCAAATGCAGACAGCAGTCTGGGCTCAAATGCAGACAGCACTAGTCTGGGAATGAAAAGTTCTGTTGGAGATACTCGTATTTTTGTTTTGTTGTGGTTTGTTTTCTGTGGGGTTTTTTCTCTCTCTTTTTTCTTGCCAAGTTTAGGCAGGATTTCTAAAACATAAAAACTACATGGAATATTACAATCAATACAGCAAACTTAATGGGCAGGAAAATCTCGCATTTAGCCACTCTTCGCTTTTTGTGAATACACAACTTTTAAAGTATTCCAAACACCCACCGGAGTGTGCAGGCCTGTCTCGTACAGTCATCTGGTGGATATCTGTCAACTGAGAGGAACGCGCGAGCGCGCGCGCACACACACACACCTGGTCGTAACGGCTTCTTGAATGGCGGCATTTCTGCAGGACGCATCACGAACCATCAGACATCACAGAGGGCGCCACCACACCCAAGTCCTGTGACACAGAAGGATAGCAAGGCTTCTGCTGCCCGTCTCCCTGTACGTGCAGCTCTGCACTAGGCACCTGTCAGTTTGATGGGGTCTGTCAGCCCACGTGTTGTCAGCACCGGATATCGATTTCTTGGGTGGAGTCATCCCTCGATCGGTGTAAAAGACGGTTATTAAGTTTCTACAGCTCGGCAGCAGCAGGTGAGAAAAAAAACTTAAACAATTACTCTGTAGTTTCTTATGTGTTGGATATAAACACAGAAAGGTGCAACGATACCCACGTTCTGTACAGGGACCTCTCACATCTACAGACACGCGAAGGGACACTATACCCACGTTTTGTACAGGGACTTCTTACATCTACAGACACCCGAGGGGACACTATACCTACGTTCTATACAGGGACTTATATCTACAGACACGCGAGGGGACACTATACCCACGTTCTGTACACACACTTCTCAGACACAAGCGAGACGCTGAACGGACAGCTGGGTAATTAAATGTAGCTGTAACAGTTGTATAAATCCGATTACAGTATAACAAGGAAAGGCAAACAGCGGTAGTAAGGGACAAACGAAATATGCAGTGACGAGACAAGACAAAGAGACGGACAGAGGGGAGACAGCAAATGACGGAGAGACAGACAGAGGGGAGACAGCAAGACAGAGATACAGACAGAGGGGAGACAGCAAATGATGGAGAGACGGACAGAGGGGAGACAGCAAATGACGGAGAGACAGACAGAGGGGAGACAGCAAGACAGAGATACAGACAGAGGGGAGACAGCAAATGACGGAGAGACAGACAGAGGGGAGACAGCAAATGACGGAGAGACGGACAGAGGGGAGACAGCAAATGACGGAGAGACAGACAGAGGGGAAACAGCAAGACAGAGAAACGGACAGAGGGGAGACAGGAAATGATGGAGAGACGGACAGAGGGGAGACAGCAAATGACGGAGAGACGGACACAGGGGAGACAGCAAATGACGGAGAGACGGACACAGGGGAGACAAGGAGGAAATGAGAGGCTAGGAGAGTCATGATGACGGAAGAATAACAGCAAGCGCCTGGAACTGATCTATAAATAGTATAATGCATGAACAACTCAATAAAAATAAAGACAGTGAGGAAGCAAATCACGGATCTATACATGCAGGCGCGCACACACGCACACACTCATTTACGCTCTCTCTCTCTCTCTCACATACACACGTACTTTTCTGTGTTAATTTTAGCTGATCGTCACAATTTTAGCGTTACTAACATGAAGTAAGGAATGCCATTTATGGAACTTTTCACACCCGATGGTGTTATGTGTAATATTGCAGCCGTAGTTAGGAAACTGGGAATCTAAATTGATTTTTTCAAAAAAAGGAATTCTTTGCATCTCACCATTTTGAATTTTCTGCCCCTTATCTAGTCTAATCCCAGAAACTGATAGCAAAACCATTGTCTTTCTTTTTTTCCAGTCTGTATGTCTGTGTCTGTATGTCTGTGTGTCTGTATGTCTGTGTGTCTGTATGTCTGTGTCTGTATGTCTGTGTGTCTGTATGTCTGTGTCTGTCTGTCTGTATGTCTGTGTCTGTATGTCTGTGTGTCTGTATGTCTGTGTCTGTCTGTCTGTATGTCTGTGTCTGTATGTCTGTGTCTGTATGTCTGCGTCTGTGCTGAGTATATATACATGTGTGTACGCTCGGCTGGAAGTACCTTTTAGTCTATGAAGGAATCTACTCAGATTCTAATTAATGTTGTCCGTGATATCCACGGTAATCAACGTAGGCCTGTTTCGTACCTGCGCCCGATTTCAGTCTTATTTGTGATTTTGTTTTTATTATTGTTTAAATTATTTAATCCACCCCTATATAATAGTTTTATACGGTCTTGACCAAAGACTTCGTGAGAAATATGTGGTACTTACACCTAGCTTAGGACTCTCTCACTACTGCTTCGTGTAAGTCCGCTGTCCTGTATCTGAGGTACAACGAAGGTCCACTGGTTTATGTAACAAGTGCGCTGTCCTGTATCTGAGGTACAACAAAGGTCCACTGGTGAAGTGCGCCCTTCCCGTCTTCAGTGCAGTCCACCACTGACCAGAGTCAGCGTCAGACATTGCTCTGACATTTTGAGCTACATAGCAAGTAGGCCCTATATGCCAACGGAATAAATTCACAGTTCTCACAGAAAAACAGACGGTGCTGTCTATCCCCAAAGCTACACTTAGCCTTATAATCTTTGCTATCGATGTTAATCACCGTCAAGGCTCTAGTCAGCCTTATAATCCGCTACATCGCTGTACGACATCAGCATGGTTCCGACACTTACCCCTTGTCTCCCTGATGCATACCTTTAAAGGACCCCTTTCCCAGCTCCGACCTGACGTCACAACAAGTGGCAAAGTTTCCTGTTACTGCATGCAGACTGAACTGGACTGTCTGTCTGTCTGTCTGTCTGTCTGTCTGTCTGTCTGTCTGTCTCTGTTCCTATCTCTCTCCTCTGAAGAATGAGGTCTGCTTGCCTCAAACGACTATTACACTTCTGTTTAAATGATCTGTGTCATCTATATAGAAGAGACGCGGTAAACCGGTTTCATTTGATACCAACCGCCAAACACAGGAAGCACAGAGTACAACAGTAAATGACTGATGCCGTCAGTGCGTTCTTTCGTCTGTCGGTAAGTGCGCGAACACACACACACCAAAACGTTTGTTCTGTCTTTGTTTTTCTCTCTCTCTTCTTCAAGCAGAGTATGCCGTCAAGCATATGAAATTCCCGAAACGTTAGATAGCCGGGGTACATGTAACTGGGCTACGAAGGTAAAAAAACTTTGTATTCAAGAATGGGTTTGGGATCGTTTGGGTTGGGGTCGGAACTGAGAGCAGAGAAGTACCTTTCCTATATTTTCAGCCCGAGACTCAGTAAGTGTCTACTAAGATTCCCATTACATGTCTCCCAATTTAAGAATCAAAAACCATGGTACTCTATGGAAGACGGAGAGGATGTTGTGTGTGATGTGTGTGGTACTCTATGCAAGACGGAGAAGGATGTTGTGTGTGATGTGTGTGGTACTCTATGCAAGACGGAGAAGGATGTTGTGTGTGATGTGTGTGGTACTCTATGCAAGACGGAGAAGGATGTTGTGTGTGCTGCATGTGGACTTGAGTTGGAGAGTGAATGTCACTTTATTTTAGAGTGTCAGGCAGATCATGACATCAGGATTAAATTCATACAACCACGCCATCTTAACAACCCAACATGGAGTCAGCTATCCTTACCTTTACAATCTGAGAATACTAGAGAAATGGTTTATCTAGCTAGATTCATCCACTTAGCACTGGACAGAAGACAGAACTCATCGTAAAGACGAAAACTTTTTCATTCAGTTGATCGCGAATGGCCAGCCGTACAACCAGCCTATATACAGGTTTTTACTATGACTGTTTCCAAGGCATTGGTGTACAAAACACGTAACTTGTACTGGCCACATCTATAAGTTGCTTTGAATGTGAAGTTGAATCAATAGGTTTGAATGTGAAGTTGAATGGTTGCGTATGCGATGTAGTTATGTCAATTTCTTCTTGTTAAAGGAAAGTGGTCTTATGACAAGAAACCGAATCAGAATCTCTCTCTCTCCTCCTTTCACGCGCGCGAGACAGAGGCTAGTGACATTGACTGACTAATTGATGATTTTCTGATGAAAAGCACAACAGAAATATTTCATACACGGCAAAAGCAGACCCTGACAGAAACGACAATCAGTACCAACATTCATAGGTTTGACACCGAAAGATTACGACAGTTTATAAATTATGTAACAAAATGGATAAATAATTGAAACGATATCTAGGACTCGCCAGTATTGCTGATAGAAGACTAAAGGTGGCGTTATCATTACTGCGTGTGCAGACGCGCCCGTGTGTAGATGTTTATGCTTGTTCGCGCGCACACATATGTAGATGCACTTTTGTCTGTGCGTGCATAAGTGCGTGCGCGCGCGCGTCAGGTGACGAAATGGATACCGACTGCCACTGAAAGGGAGAGATTCGTGGGTCGGGGGTCAAATCTCGGATCCGACACATTTCTTCTGTAAATGGGGCCTTTGTAGAAGGCAGGATGCTTGTCGTGAGAAGATAGTGCCTACTGATTCGTACGCGCACACACACACACACGCATTGACACTGAAAACGTGTCAGAGAAAGCTGCTACAAAATGACATGACCATTCCTTCCTGGGCACTGGATCCGAAATCAAGGGTCCTTGATTTCAACAGATTTCTCTGTATGTAGAGAAGATGTATTTACATGTATTTCCCACGATATCAGTTAGGTAAACGTAGATGATAAGATCTGTCTTCATTTCTCAAGATCGTGTATGATTTTCTTACACTTTTTGCACCCTCAAATAAGGAAAACCAAACATTTAATACTTATACACACACATTCACTCGCACAGTTATACACATTGACGCACATAATTTATACACAAATCACGCATTTACGCACACACATAAGCATTCACAAACGCGCACGCCCCAAAACAATTACGCTTTTATGTATGCACATTTACGTACATAAATTTTTGCACCTACATGCACGCATGAAGGATTCTATTTCGTATTTTGTTGCTGCGAGGCTCTGGATCTAACGTCTTTTACTACACAGTACTTACATTCGTCAGCTGAAAGCTGTGTAATTCTGGCGCAGACGTACGTGTTTGTCGGGATCTCTAGAATTCTTGGTAACTGGTGTCAAGTTCTACTTCTTTCCAGTCACTTCCAAGTCATTTATTTGGTTCACAGACGACTTTCGAGAAGATAGATGGTTTAGACTGTTTTAGATGTAAGTGCACCCTCTAGTGGAAAGGAAAGAGCGGCAACTCTCTCTCTCTGCAAGGATCTGACTGAAAGAGACCGCCAGGGTTGGGAAGGTCTTGCGATTCTGAAGCAAACCCAAGCAGACTGGTTTGAACCCGTTTCAAATGTTACAGAAAGCTGCAGGGTCTTTTAGCTGGCAGACGCTCGTGCCGTGCCCACCTGCAGTCAGATTATCTTCGAGGTGGTCATGAGACGGAGTCTGCGCGCCTGCGCCAGGTTTGTGCAGATCGCAGTTTTGTTGGTGTTTTTGATTTTCTCACCCACTGACAAAATAAGTCCATCATGTAGTGTTGTAGTGTTGGTTAACCCTGTGTTGTTGTTGGGGTTTTTCTGGGGGGAGGGGGATAAAGCATAGGTCACACGATACAAGAAAATGTGTGAGGAACACTCACTGGTTTAAATGTAACAGGACACAAGATTTAGGAAAAAGTCACAAGTTTGGAGACACAATCGCCTCTGCATGAGTGGAACTCGGATATAAGTGCAACTTCCGAAATATGTCTGCAGGAATAGTGCAACCTGGGTAGTCAAGTGCCACCAAACATCTCCTTTTGTCGCTGTGATTACCTTTCAAACTTCCTGTTTTGTACAAGAACAGCTCCAGCTCCCCCTACAGTTCCCTTTAGGAACTTTATTTACCTTTCTCTCCAGCCAATCGTGGCCCACTTTCTCCCTATTATACTCCCCTCCCGTAACCCCTCTACCCCCTCCAGTAACTCCTCATCATTACCACTCACCCCACCCCAAAGAACTCGTCATTTGATTGACCGCAGAAACAGTCACCATTTGATTGGCTTAAGACGGTCACTGTTACATGGGGTTGAGGTTTGATCCTTCTTTCCCAGCCTCTCCTCGTCCCGTGCTGTCCACGTGTGGCTTCTATTCAGTTCGTGTGGTCTTGAGGAAGGGGTAGTGGCCCGAAACGTTGACTGATTTTGTCCTGGCCTCAAGGACTACTATAATCACGCCTGGCCTAGTTCCTTTGTTGTCACAGTATGTTTTATTTCACGCCGCAGTCACGTGCTTCTTTTCATTTTCCAAGAAATGATTCATAAAATCACAAGACGCAATACAGAGGTGCGTGAGTGCACATGTGCGTGTATGAGTAGTGTATCTGAGATCTGCTAAATGAATAACAACAAATAACAACAAGCATGCTCTACGCTGCACAGTGCAGACAGGCCAAGTTGACAGGACTGGAAAAGCAGGAGAAAATGAAGGAGAATACTCACAGCCTTCCGGTGTTTGCCACGCGAGACAGTGAAGACAGCGAGCGACACAGGCGTGTAAGAGACCAGATACTAGTTATTTTCAAAAGATTCTGCTGCTTACGCTATCATCTTTCTTGAGTACAAAGGCAAGAGATTACTTGCTGCACGTACGTGGGGCAGCAGGAAAACTCCTGCAAGTGGTGAGTTGTGAAGTGACATGTGACGGAAGCTGTCTGACAAATGGTGCGGCACGCCGCAGACGCCTAGAGGTTATTGTGGCATATAGCAGCTACACGACCCAGTGGGTGCAATATGCAGCTTTTGAAACAGTTGATTTTTTTTGTCAGGACAGTACATTAACGTGCTGCCCCCCCCCCCCCCGGGGATTCTGTCACCGGGTTGAGTCCCACCCAGACACATACTGACACCGGGCCAGCCAGTCTGTCAGCCAGTCTGTGAAGGAATAGGGTGTTGTCTTGTTATTTGTGACGTCACACATACTGACACCGGGCCAGCCAGTCTGTGAAGGAATAGGGTGTTATCTTGTTATTTGTGACGTCACACATACTGACACCGGGCCAGCCAGTCTGTCAGCCAGTCTGTGAAGGAATAGGGTGTTATCTTGTTATTTGTGACGTCACACATACTGACACCGGGCCAGCCAGTCTGTGAAGGAATAGGGGGTCGGGCCAGCCAGTCTGTGAAGGAATAGGGTGTTATCTTGTTATTTGTGACGTCTTCCACGCTGTGGCTCACTCTGTTGAAGGCTCGCCAAAGACTATTCTGTGACAGAAAGAATACTCTCTGTCCCAGCCGATAAACCTCTACGTGGCGTCTCCTTTCGTTTGTTCCATTGACAAACTTCACATACATTCCCAGATCAAAGGCAAGAAAAAGATACCGCTGAAGTACAGCTTCTCTCTATATATATATATATGCGATGAATGTTCAACAAGATAATCAAAGAAATTCGTATCCAATACTAGGTGACTTAGGGATGAACCCAGTTAAATTCTTTGGGCGGAATAATAATTCTGTCTTATTAATAAAATTCCGTTACTTGTTTCAAGATGGGAGCCAAACAAGTCTGGACTTATAAGAAGTGGGATTTCTTTACGATTAATCTTAGCAAATCGTTGACAGGAAAGAGATTTCCGCAGACAGGATACCGACTAGAGATTATATCAAGACCCAGTAATATCACACATTGTATCACGTGATTGTTGTATCAACATCCCGTTCATTCTCAGTTTGGTGTGTCACGGGCTGTATGTGTTGATCAGTGTTGTACCAACATCCCGTTCATTCTCAGTTTGGTGTGTCACGGGCTGTATGTGTTGACCAGTGTTGTACCAACATCCCGTTCATTCTCAGCCTCTTAAACCTCATGCGTTGATCTTTTATTCTTCTTTTCGCTTTTTTAAAACTGACTTACGTTACTCATTGCCTCTTTAAGTTTGTTTGAATGTACCATCGAATTTAAATCCATTCCTGTTGTTGCATCCTGTTTTCATCGTCGTTTTATCGGATTCAGATTTTTGTAAATTGCCATTTTAATTTTATTATAGTGTTACTATTGTTTGCTGTGTTTATCCCCGTGAGACGTCTGTGCTCTTACTGTGTTTATCTGTTTATCAGGTCTGTAAAGCGCGGAGTGCCCACCGGCTGGGATGCCGTGCTGCTATTATTAGTATTTAGTATTGTACCAGCATGGCATCGTAGGCTTCAGTAGGCAAGGTTTCTCGTGTACAAGTTGATTCAGTATGTCCAAGTTCATGCACGTAGTGCTTATAGAACAGATGTATTGCCCCCAGAACATTGTCAGGGCTCCCCACTGAATAATACTTGTGTCCACACAGAAAGACTCATTTTGGAAGCTTTTCCTTGTCGCTGCTTTCAGGAAATTTGATGAACCAGACTTCCTTCATATAATCTTCATCGTTGTAACGAGAGTCACTGTAACACATACCCGTTACACATACCCAAGCTCAGCATTTGTGCGGCATTTTAGCAACGAACCGGAATCATTCAGGTGTGTTTGCGGGCGCAGCGTATTCTACTTTTCCTGCGGAATTTCAGAATTTTTTTTCAGAATTTTTTATTTTCTTCCTTCACCCTCAGTGGGGTATGAA
>SMGT01000529.1:0-16033 GCA_004794575.1 Lanistes nyassanus | reverse complement strand
TCAAACGCTGCGGAAAGATCAAGGAGGGTCAGAAAAGACACTTCACCTCCATCCAGAGCAGACAAAATGTCGTTGACAACTTTAGTCAGAGCTGTTTCCGTGCTGTGGAATGGTCGATATGCTGACTGAGAGTGAGAGATAAGGTCGTTTGAGTTGAGGTAGGCGAGAAGTTGATTTAGAACGACCCTTTCAACCACTTTTGAGAGAAAGGGTAGGTTGGAAACTGGGCGGTAGTTCTTGAGGCTGTTTGCGTCAAGGGTGGGTTTCTTGAGGAGAAGCTTGACTATTGCAGCCTTGAACAGCGATGGAAAGACTCCTGATGACAGACTGTCGTTTACGATCTGAGTGAGAGTCGGGAGCAGAACATCCAGGCAGTCAAGGAGAAGGTGGGTTGGTATGGGGTCCAGAGGGCAGGTAGTAGGTTTAGATTTTAATATCACAGCCTTGAGGTCTGACTGAGATATGGGCTGGAGGGAATGAAATGAACAAGATGGCAGGTTGTCAGCAAGGGTTGGAGGTCCACAGTGTAGCACCATCTTGTCCAGCTCAGCTCCAATTTCCGCGACTTTGCGTAGGAAGTACTGAGAGAAAGCCTCGGGTAGCTGTGTGACAGGAACGTCAGCAGGAAGTGGCGATTCCTTGTTTCGACCTGTTAGTTTGTTACAGATTTCAAACAGCTTTTTGCTCGAGGAAGAGTTGACAAACTGTGCTTGAAAGAAGGATTTCTTAGCTGCATAAACTAGCTTGGAAACAGAGCGTTTCGCTGCAAGATATAGTTGTCTGTGTATGGTGAGGCGTGATCTCAGCCAGAGCCTTTCTGCACGACGGCGCGCACGCTTAGCTTGACGCAATTCATCATGGATGGTCGGGTACCAGGGGGCTGCCTTTAACTGGTGTACTCGACAGCGCCGGGCAGGAGCGTGTGTATCGAGGGCTTTACGAAGGGCTTTATCATGCTCAGCAATCGTGAGAGGACCGCACAACATGTTCTGTAGGTCTGTTTTGAAACTGCCCAGGTCCATCAAACGAATGGGGCGTGTGGTTATAAACACCTGAGTTGGCTTCGGACATTGGATGATTAAGTTAAACTGAACACAATAATGATCTGATGATAACGTCGTGGAGACTGTAGTCGACTCTACAATGCTGTCCTCTGGTCTGTGCATGACCCAATCGAGAATGTGGTTTTTTACATGCGTTGGATGGGTGACAGACTGGGTGAAACGATAAACATCAAGCAGTTCACACATCTTGATTGTGAGCGGGTGATTAGAGTCATCAAAGTGCGTATTCATATCACCAAATACTAAGGCAGATCCGCCAGTAATGTTGCAATAATCTAGTAAATCACTGAAGTCCGAAAGAAACATCATTTCCGTCAGCTTGTTTTTTCTGCTGGGGGGTGGTCTATATAAACAAAGCAGATGCACCAGTTTGCTTGAAGCAGCAAGCGTCACCTGAAGACACTCGAACGACGGGTGTGGGAAAGGCAGTGTGTTGCTGAAGGAAACACAGTTTGAGAGAGAACATTTGTAGATAGCTGCAATTCCGCCGCCACGTGTAGCACGGGAAAGGACCTAATAGAGTAACCCTGTGGGGTCAGGTCTTTGCATATAACTTCATCACCATTTTCTCTCAACCATGTCTCCGTGAGAAACATAATGTCAATCTCTTTGTCCCTGACGTATTCCACGATCTCAGCGCGTTTAAGAGCTTGTTGGGCAGAGGAGACTGACTGGGCATTGAACAGCGCGATATGAAGACCCCTGAAAATCCTAGACGAAACAGAAGTGTCAATACGAGCCTTGTGACTTCTAGGAGATGGGTGAGTGGCGGATTTTCGAAGCCTGGGTGTCCGCCGTCGCCCCCTGTGCGGTTTCTTTGTCGGACATTGGAAGCACGGGAGATGACGACAGTGTATGCCGACATCATGCAGGGTCCGACAGAGCGACGAACAAATGCTGGAGGTTGGAGGCAAAGGAGACAGCCTCGGTACTTGATCTGAAACGGAGCGATGAAATGTCGAATATCCGCTCGAGATTGCAGTAGAAATCACTTGATCCCTGGTGTAGCAACAACGGAGCTTACACGAACAGCTGTAGGAGTGTAGACAATCAACCGTGGTCGCAGTCGTTGGCTGTTGCATAGTGGAGCTGCTCAGCGAGAAGTAGGTTGGCTGAACAGCACGCAGAGTGCTGCGTGTATCTTAGGCAAACTGTGGATACACAGAGCTCCAACACAAAAGTAGAAAGTTGTTTCAATTAATGGATGGAAACAATGCAAATTACACCACTGTGTATCCGGGATTGTGACGCAAAGAACAATGCAAAACTTGTTAAAAAGTAGTTATAGTACAATGAAGATAACCATATAATGAGAGGTCACGTCAGGTGTGTCAAGCCCGCACAGTGAACCAGGCCCAAGGTCAAGTGGTATACATCAGTGATCTTGTGATGTGGAATGCAACATTATCTGTTGGTTGATGGTTACACCAAGTGAAAAGCACACAATGCTATGAACAAAGTTGGTGGTGCCATCCACTGGATCAGTTATCCAAGTAGGTTGATCGGTCAGAGTTATCGCAGTCTTGATCAGACACACTCTCTTCACGAATAAACCTATAGTCTGTGGCAGACACTAGATCGGCCGGACAAGACTTGGTGACCACTGTCTTCTCGATTCAAAATGCATCAATTTATGCCACATCAAACTCCAAAAACGTAGTAATCCTCCATTTCTTGCTGAGAAACTTCAACAGGCATCATCTCCGTGATCGGCATCGCATAACCAGATCTATTCAAGAATATGAATATGTACTTGCCTCGTGTTACCGTTAGGCCGATCTGTCGCAATTCAGTAACAACACATGCCGTGGAGCTTCTTCTCAAGGGAAATGAAGAAGAACTCAACAGAGGAATACAAGGACTCCAAGTAAATACTTTCGGTGCACGATGGCATTTCCATACAAAGAAAGTAGAGATAAAAGAAATCTAGCCGATATTGTTCAACCACCGTTGCAAGGGCGGTAACTCTCATGATGATGTCTACCTGACCGTTATTCACTTCGGTGAACACAAGGAAAACCGTATCCTTTCCGAAGGCAATTCGTTCGTCTTTCGGGCCAAAACCACTCAGAAAATGACGTCACGCCGACGTCTTTACACACAATAAGATCGACTACGATCACAAAAAATTACCGTAAGTATTCTACAAATTACTAGTCCCGTTGGACAACCGACAAATCAACAAGTTTAATCTATATTTTCTCCTAAGCTTGATCCAGACAACTATCTTACGATCGTGTCCTACGTTCCTGCACTGTACTTAAACTCTGTAATTTCACAATGCTGGATAAGAATACCGCAGACGCCACGTCTCTCAGCTCCAGTCTCAGCAACGGTCCGAAATTCCTGACACGAGTCACCCCTGTGCAGCAGCTGCTGGTTCTCTGTGTCCACGTCGCGGTAACGGTCGTACTCTTCTGTAGTAAGTACTCCAGAACTGTTGGGTGGATTCGGCATCCGGCATTCGAGGCTGGCAGTCTGCTGCCTTTATAGCCCTGAAGCCTGACTTACAAGAACGCACTACCCGTTCGGGGTGGTGGGCTGTAGCCAGGAGGGCTGTTCGCCCCCAGCTCCCATCCGACCCCCTCTCAGGGTGACAGGTCAACCGGGGAAGGGGCGCGGGTTACCCTCGCTCTCAAGCCGGCAACCTCCGTAGCTCAACTGCGCGCTCTCCCGACTAGCTGTTTTAGCGACCAGTTGGGTCGACCGTAACCAGTTGCTCTTCCTCTTGATTGGGTAGGTAACGAGACGCCAAAAAAATCACAACATATACTATTTATCACTCCCCTCTCCTCGTCGTGTGCACAACACGAAACCAGTGTGTGGGTCCAGATTCTCTTTTATTTACCGCTGTGCCGGTTTCTGGTGCCGGCCAGGCAAAGACTGCTATACAACAACAAAAGCTTTCTCAAAAGCTTGGTACACTACAAGCAGGAATTCGAAGGGGAGGTAATAGTCAAGTTTACCGTCATTCTGTCACAGACGCGCAGGCTGTTCTATTCACAGGTATGGCTGGGCTAGCTGGCTGCCTGCCTGCCTGTCTCTGTCTAACTTTCTATCTTTCTTTCTGTTTGTCTACATAGTTATCTCGATTCCAGAATTATTCATTTATATATATATACATCTGCATGTATTTATCTCTGTATATATTTCTATATGTGAGTGCGCCCTTATAAGTTGCCCAAGTAAGTGTTCGATAGCAGAAATTGGTTAAACTTTGTATCTACAGAAAGTAAATGTCAAAAGATCAAACAGAAAACAGAAGCCGATGTCGAGTTTGATCCTACCCCGGACGTACAAAACACGAAGATTGTCAAGATTAGGTGATCTTTTCCTCAGATCATGGAGGCTTTCAGGTTCATGAATCAGGAGACTGGTTCTCAGGTAATAAATAATTCTAACAATAAAATCAAATAAAAATCCAAAGCTATTTTCATTCATTTTCATTAATATCCTCATCAAAAGCTTCTCAATATATAAAGTTCATGTAATAACTTTTTAGAGAACTGAACATACTAAAATTCTGAAATGTTCATATATTACTGAAATGTTCATCTTCTGAATGCTCAGTCTATTGCCATTTTCATTGTCATTATATATATATATATAATCGGTCAAAAATGTAGTCATACTGTAATTTGGAATATCTAATCATTATTTAATGTTATGCGCCTATGCCGTAGGAGACCATCTCAGCACAAGCCCAGACATTCTGGCGACAGTGGGCTGAGGCCGCGTTTCCTGATCTCGACTCACGCCCCTATTTCCTGCCTCCTGTCTACTTCAACCGTGTGCCGATGACAAGACGGTCGGCTGCTGGTCTGGAAGTTCTGGTCCTTCATGCAGCTTCCGGTGAGGCTGGACAGTCAACACCTGGACAGGACAGTCAGGCAACACCTGGTAGTCAGTTGAAACAACCGACGGTGAATCCATCTGCTAGTAAACTTTTTCAGGACAGTGACGTCAGAGATGATGCGGCCACGCAGCGGTTTCTATTCTGTCTGCAGAAAATGTCTGAAGAGAACAGAGAAGTTTTGGTTGGACTGAGCCACCTTCGGTTCGGACAGTACCTGGGGGAACCTTGTTTCAAGGTTGCGGCTGCTCACCTACCTGTAGCCAAGAGTCTGCCTACTGCTTTCCCTACTGACAAACAGGGAAACTTTAATGTGCTGCTCATTCACAGACACTACGGCATTGTCGTCTGCGAGGTGAAAGCTTTCGGTGATAACGTGGGTAAACTTAATATGCCACAGCAAGATATAGACAAGAACATCAAAAGCAAGCTGTCAAACGCCGTATCACAACTGGACAAGGCAGAAGCCATGTTGTCACATCTGGTGTCTGACGTCACTCCCGGTCTGCGCATCACTAAGACGATCGTGGTCCCTAACCTCACAGCTCGTCAGGTACAACAGGCCATCTCTGGTGACCCTCAGCTCATGCAGGTAACATTCCGGCTGATTGCTGCGTATTTAGATGTTTTAGCACATGATTACGATTTTTAACAGTGTAAACAAAAACAACATTATTTGTTGTTGAACGTAAAGTCGGCGACAAAGTGACCATTGAATACCTAAAGAAAACGCTATCTTCGGCATATATGTTGTAATTTCTTTCTTCCACTAGTAACTCTAAGAACGTTTCGAAACTTAGACTCGAATAATCGTTATAATGCATAGTTTGGGTATCTACCAGTTAGAACTACAAAATCAGACTAAAATCCAAACTGTAAAATAACATGGCGTTACTGAAACATCAGGGTCATGAAGTAAGTCTGTAGCTTTTTGCTGTGAGTATTTTGTCTGTCAGTGAAAAGATACACTCTAAACCAAAACCTTCAGTATGTGTTGAATAGTATAAAATTGTGAAGTGATATAAGCACTTATTTGTTACCTTAACTACACACGCTTTATACATTTACCAAGGCTATACAACTGGTGTCCCAAACCTTATTTCCTACTAAAACGAAATATTTGCTGCATACAAGCGTAATCATATCCATTTGCAACGGAAGCTTGCTGATCTGACATTCACGTGGATAAGAAACAAAGGCGTTTGTGTTGCCAATAAATGTTTTTTTTTCATACAGGATAACCAAGATGATATCACAGAGACAAATGATTAGTTAGTGAAATACAAAAGTAAATCGAAGGTTGTGACTTAGCTGAAGTTTTTGACAGGTTGGCCACTCATTCGTGGTTATACACACAAAATGCACAGTTTTGATTAAATTCTTTTTCAAGTCGTTTACACGGAGTAACTCGATATTGCCTCTCACGGGAGATACACAGGTGGTGTGTTGCGTGACGCTGGTGTCGGTCCCGTTGATACAGACGGTACGGCCTGCGCGGAAGTTCCTTTACGCACAGAGTCCTTCTGACACTTCCTTCACTCAATGCTGACAAGAATTTTCTCTTGTTGACAAAGTTCCAGTCCTCGACTGTATAAGAATTTCTTCCCAGCTGACACCGCAGCCAGGCCAATTTCGACGTCAGTGACTATGGATTTTTCAGTTCAGTTTACTTTTTAAATTTTGAGGGATCTTCTATCATACTCTGTGACGTAATGTTTTTCAAACAGGATCTCTGTCGGTGTTTGGGGACAACAGATCCCGCGGACATCCCCGGTCTGTGTGTGTGCTCTGATCAGTTGTCTGACCCCAAGACGCCATGGGACGTCAGTAGTGACGTGATGAGGGAACTCGGGGACTGGTGGCAGCGACGTGTGGCTGTGTCTGGGCCTGACAGTCACATGACCTGTGACATTTACAAGACGCTGGTAGCCAGGTCAGTTCTACACAAAATCTCTTTAAAATTATCTAGAATTATTATTGCTGGAATAGCTAGCTGGGCACATAAAATATTCTCCAAAATGCAGTTTTTGTTTAAATGTTACTAAATTGTAATACTTTAGTCTGGTTTTTTTTTAAGTTTAAATGAAAATACAATGAGCGTATTTGAGCGAAAATACAATGAAACAATCTGTTTCTGCAGATTTTCTATTGAATATATATATATATATGTTAAGTTCATTTTGACTTATTTACAGTACAAGGGATCACCGTCGACTAATGAATATTTGTGAAAAATCGGCTGCTGCTCTACTAATTTATCTAAACTAGTTTATGTGCTAGTTTGTAAATGAAATGTAGGTTGTTTGGTTTCTGCTTAACGTCCCGTCGTGTTATATTACGTAACGTGCTGCTACACTTGAGATTGCTGTCGCAACACAGTCTTCAATACAACCCAATAAGTTATTTACTTACACAGTAATTGTGTAACAGAATCGATACAACTCATCACTCGTCTGTAACATGCAGCAAAGCCCAGGATCTGTCCGACTTCTTCAGGTGTTTCAGGCACTGGCCAGTTCTTCACTTTTTCGCACTTCTTTGTGTCACCTTACACTCCAGGTACTCACACAATGTGATCCACAAATCTTACTTTGTCCTGCGCAAACCAACATTTATTGAGATTGAGTTTTAACCCATGATCCCGAAGATGATCCGGCACTTTCTCCACTCTTTCCGCGTGCTCACTGAAAGTGTCAGAGAACACAATCACTTAGACAGTCTTCAATCAGCCGCTGATAGGTGGCGGGTGCATTGGCCAGAACAATTGCCATTCTGTTGTATTCAAAGAACCCGAGAGGAGCCACAGTGAATGCCGTTAGTTCTTTTTGTTTTTTTTTTATTTCCACCTGTTGGTGGCCACTTGTGAAGTACCTGGAACCCGCAAGTGCATCTAGCAGTTCTTCCACCCTCGGAAGTGCGTAAGAGTTTTTTTTTATGGTGCGAGCATTCAGTTGGCGAGAGTCCACACACTGGCGCAGCGACCCGTCCCGTTTCTTGACCCAAACCGCGTTTGATGACCACGGGGAATGTGAGCGGCGGATGACGACACTGTCCAGCATTTGCTGCAGGTGTTCTCTTATCTGGTGGCACATACCTGGTGGTACCCGTCGATGCCTCGCTTTAAATGGGACGTCATTTGACAGGTTGTACTCGTGTCACATGACCCATGCCCGCATCAGTTACAGAAAAGTTCTCTGCTTCTTAGAGGAGCTTGTTGCCGGGGAGTCAAGTGGGACGAGATCGTAACAGAATCTACATACCGTGACTCAGTCTTTGATCCGTCCTCGTTCTGGTCTTGCACGTCATCATTGCGAACTCTCGTGACAGGCTGCAGCTCGCATATCGCTGCACACGAGGGTGTCGCCACTGCCTGTGTTGTGACGTTGGTGATATGCACATCAACCAGGCCGTCGCTTTTTACATCATAGTTTATGTCACTGGGCGTGACGTCCAGCAGTGGGCTCAAGTCTCTTGTCAACACCGGCTGCAGCAAGTGCACCTGTGGGCGGGTTGTAGCGTTTTATTACGGTTATGCGACAGAGTGGCTTGTGAATTCTTATACTCGAAAGAGATTTCACAATAAGAAGGCTAGGCTAAGAAATAGCACCACTTCCATAAGTCTCTCCTGCTTTTTCAACAAAAAAGCGCGGCCTTGTGAAATCCACATTTATTAAGCAATAAATATATATATAGCAAGTAACTAATACAAAGGGTGTGATGGAGATGCATAGAGAAAGGGAATATGACCGCAGTGTCAAAAGTCACAACGCTCGCGAGGCACAGTGCACGAGACTTGGCTCCAGTACTGAACAGTACAGTCTGTAGGTGTCCCGGTGTAGAGCACACGGGAAGGCGGACAACAGGATGCAGAGAAGACTGGCACCCTGATGAACAAACGATCGATCCGTCCCCCTGGAACAGACACCTTCCAAACTGAGTACGTGTCAGCACGCGCCAGTGACGCACACGTACCCAGCGAGACATCGCAACAATAATATCGGGCCAGTAAACATAGCTAGCCGCAAGTCAAACTGCGGTGACGAACTGTTAAAAAGATGAATTTCCTAAAAGACTGCATGGAGAAGTAAAGTCTACTGAGCAGAGTTACAATCACACTCGCTTGACACCAGTAATGCTTAATGCTTGCATTCCTATAGCACGTAGCGGTCAAACATTTCCCCTGCGCTCTGCAGCTGCCATAAAAGGTATTAAGACGTACCAGACAACGGAAAGTCACAACGGTGGATAAACTTACGACCCTCAGCCCTTGTGGTGGGTCGGCAAGCTGCAGCTGTGTCAACAGTGGTCTAAAAATTGTCTGCAGGGATATTAGACCGTTATAACTATCGCAATGTCCGCACGACCTCTCTCTATGCTGATCTGTCGTGATCTGACGCCTAGAAGGGCGTTACACCCTCGACCACTATCGCTAGGCTACTGGTCTGTTCACTCCCCAGGGACTATACTAGAGGTGGAATGAATGTACGGAACGACGTGCCGAAAAAAACGAGCTCAACATAAGTACAAGCGGCTACTCCTAGAGCATAAAGAAAAGATTTAGACCTATTTTTATTTATTATCCACGAATTATGAAAATTGAAAAACACTGGAACTCTTTGTGTTCTCCAAGTTTCAAGTTTCTTTATTCTTTTACCCTCAGGGGGTATTCAGAAAAAAATGGAAAAAAATTAAAAAATTGTCAAAAAACACATCAATCATAAATTCACCTGGCATTAGGATATGCATATATTGATAAAAGACATCACGATCGGTGACGTGCGGACATATGTAAAGGTAAAGTATGTTTGACGCACGAGGTGACCGCATGAAGAATAAGAGTCCGGGTAAGACTGGCTGAAGGAAGCGAATTCAAACCGTTACACGATAGTCTCGTGCTTTGTCCATTACACAGGGAACAACCACCGTACTGTTCGACTTGATGACCGCTGGCTGGTAGCATCCTACCAAAGCCAGTCTGTTCTTGTGTTTCTGGAGTTCCCTTTCCCGCACCATCATGCGGCGCAATGGACGGATTGGCAGGTGGGGGGGGGGGTTATTTATCACGGTAGTAGGTCTCCGTTACTGTGGACATCGTAATCAAATCGTTGATCAAATCGGCCTCTGTGTACGCCTTAGGTTTCAGGGCTAAACTTGTCAATATTTCCTCCATTTTCTGTCTCTGGACGTCTGCAGCTTTCGCCTTACTTCTCCACCATGGGCCGCCATTTGTAACAGAGAGTCGACACTGTTGTGGTAATCTCTCTGTCATGTGTCTAGGGGTATGGTGTTTATGTGTTTCACTACTCTGCTCGTTAACTAGAGTTACAACAACATAAAAATGTGTCAAGAAGGGGGAACTAACAATTTCCAAATCGGTTCAAGCCCCCACCCCCTTTCTTGTCACGCGCACTTCATAAAAAGAGGGCAGCAATAATATACTATTCTATTTAATTACAGTTAAGACATAGAATGTTTCACTACACGATGAATGATGCTCCAATATACCTTTACTGACATATGTAGACAAACACTCTCACTCTCATATATTCATCTACATGCACACGTTATTTACCGGGTTATGAATTCTACTCTACCGATAATTCACATCGGTGAACACAAGGGAAGCTGTATCCTTTTGTCTTCGGTACAACCTACTTAAACTACTCAGAAAATGACGTCACGCCGACGTCTTAACACAAAATAAGATCGATCGACGATCACAAGAAATTACCGTAAGTATTCTACAAATTACTAGTCCCGTTGGACAACAGACAAATCGAAAAGTTTGTGTATACTTTCTTCTAAGCTTGATCCAGACAACTATCTTTGAGTTACGGTCGTGTCTTACTTTCCTACACTATACCTAAACTCACTTTAACGATGCTAGATAGGATTACCGCAGACGCCACGTCTCTCAGCTGCACGATTCAGCAACGGTCCGAAATGACTGGTTTTGAATCGCCTGCAGTGCTGACAGCGAGTCAGAAACCACTACAGGTAGTTTTTGTGTGTTTGACTTGTGTTTATAACTATCATATGAAGAGTAGCAAGTATTGCTGTGAGATCTGCTGTAGATATTGATGCATGGTTTGAAAGTTCGCCTGAAATAGCTGCTTCTTTCGAAGCATAAACTCCCTATCCCCTTCACGCCTCTCTCTATTCATCCTGTCCCTTCCTTAACTCCCTAATCTTAGGACTCTCCATCCCCGACCCCTTGCTCTGGGAAACCCACTGACCATGCCATGCCTCTATCGCCTTGACCTATTTACCATGGAATCTCCCAACACCCCCACCCCACACCCCAATCCCTGTGTGCTGCGCCCATGGGAGTGTGCCTGCGTGTGCGTACTGCTTCTGTGTGTCTGCGTGTCTGTAAGTCTGTGTGCGTGGCTCCTATCTCTTACTCTACCATTACCTACCATAACTGTACGGTTCCTTCTAGTGCCAGGTGGTTGGTTGGTAAGCTACTAGCTTGGGTTTTGAGTCTGTGTGAATCCGACACACGTTGTTTGCTGACGTCTGACAAGATGGCGACTGCTTCCAAATGTCTTTACGTAAGACTAGAGTTGAAATCACAAACCATAGATTCTCTGTGTTGAAAACGATAAAGGAAGTCTGTTTTCAGGTCTGACAGAATTAGTTGTCCCTTATTTCATGTAGTTGTTGCTCTGTACAGTGTCAGTCTGTGAAAGTAACATTGAATAACACTAGTTTTGTTATCGGGCTGCCTGTTAGAGGAAAGGAGTGGGGGTATCATAAAAAAATGTTGAATATATTCTTCGGGCATTAATTGTAGACCATAAAATAAGAACGAAATCAGCATTGACGCACCTATGTTTGTTTAGATAAGACTACATATCAGAAGAGATACAAAACTGTCTATAAATAAATAAATAACGAATGCGGCATAAAAGCAACACTGCGATTAGTCTGCTTCCATAAGTTTAGATAGGAGTAATGAGGTCTCAAGATCTTAGGTTTTGGTATATTACTTTAAATATAAACTATGGTAATCAAATAAAAAGAAACAAATGTGATTGTTGCAGGTTCTGTGGTCCGGCGACAACAGTGACTGTGCCATGTACATCTCCCGAACGCCTGTGTGTCAAGACCCTGGGCCAGGCCGTGTCGATGACGGGAGAGTTCTATACTGCTCAAATAACTCTGTTCCCAGAGCAACTTGACCTGCTCAAAACGGCGCATCCCAGAGTCTTTGTAGCCGGCCCGCCCGGCACAGGTAAAACCGTGGTGTTGCTGCTGAAGGCAACAGAGTGGTTGAGATGTGGCCACGACGTCCACACTGTGAGTTCTTGTTGGAAGAGTCGTGCAGTGTGCAGCATGTTGTACCACCTGTTGCAGCAGATTGTCAAGACGCAGCTGACGTCAGTGGCATCACCCGGACAGCCTCACCTCCTGCAGTATGAGGTTGATGATGGTGAAGACATGGAGGAGGCCGTGAACCACTTGTCACAGGCGGCGAGGAGCGGGTCGCTGTACGTCATCGCTGATGAAGTTCCTGAGTAAGTGTGTGACATGTTTGACGTCATGTGTGTAGCGCGCGTGGTGACGTATTGAATTAATAGCGTCACACGATGATACACTTTAGACGAACACAAACACGAGCGTCATTGACAGTACACAGTGTAACACGTGTATCTAGCTATAACTTCTGTGACCAGCTGCTGACACGTATCTCTCTGCCCTCTGTAACACTCATGTCTGTAACAGATCAGAATCCTTCCAGACTTTCTGTCAGAAGCTGCTGACACAAGTTCCTGGTCTCCATCTTTGGGAGGCATGCTACCATGGAAACGCATCCGCCGACTGGCATGTGGAATATTTAACCAGACCCCTCCGCTCTCCCCCAGTCGTCGTCAGGGAAGTTGAGAAGGACAGGGTAATCACTGAATCACTTCGTGTCAAGCCCTACAGTGAGCGTGGTGTGGCCGACCACACAGACCGCCCGCCAGTCAGACGACTCTATCACGGAGGTCAGGGTCACCGATATCGCTGGCCAACTCACTGCTTCCGGTGCAGTCGCGATTTGGCCAGATTCCTACACAGTCTCCGTGCTCCAGGTACAGATGTGTATATATTATGTAGTGTGACGTGTAGTGACAAAAATTGATAACGTGACAATAAATTGTGCGATAAATATCAAGTAAACAAACAAGTCATGTAGTAACAAGTCACCTGACAACCCTTCAGATGAAGAAGACAGTGTGTTTGTGTGTGTGGCCGCACATTTTTTGTCATAGGTGTATGATGTCTTTGTTTACGTCCATGCATTTGTCTGTGTGCACATTTGCGTCATAACTGCATGAAGTCATTGTGCCTGTGAACATTGAGTCTGCGACACGTGACTGAAGGAAAGAATTCACTTTGAATGTTAACAGTTGACATCACAACATATTCCACCGTCACCACCATCAACAGCAGCACAACACCACCCTGCCTACAGTGGAGAGATATCTTGGTGTTGTCGTGGTGGTATGGCGAGAGTGAACGTCAGGGTTTGGTGACGAGACTGACAGAAGCGAATATCCCAGTCCGGATGATGACGGATTCTGATGATGACATCGAGGACGTGGCCACGGCCCGTAGTGACGTGGTGTGGGTGGCGCGCGGAAATCGTGTTCGTGGTCTGGAGAGAAAAGTCGTGGTCTGTCTGGAGCGTGATATTGATATGTATTATGACCGACTTTACTGTATGTCCCGGTGTACGTCACAACTTGTGATTGTCTCCCTCCGACCACGAACGACCTGAACATGAATCTTACTCACACACCTGTCACCTGTTGTAGTCTGTGTCTGTCTCGCTTACACCAACACCCGCCTTCGTTATTCCTTCTCTTCTTCTTTCAGTCTATCACCACTTCTCTACATCGTGACGTCACATACATGCCGTATACTGTGTGCACGTGACCAGTAGAAAACTGTGTTACAGAGTGTATCCTAACCGTGTGTCGACTGTCTTACATGGAGACTGCAACAAACAAATTTCACCGTGTGTAACAATTATAAGTGATCAGTATGATAAACTGATGTCTGTCAGTGGCTCTCTGGATCCCATCTTTGTCGACGATGGCAAACCACATCCATTTTCCTCCATCATGGAGAAAGTTGGGTATACCCATGCGCAGAAACGCGCGCTCAGCAACGACCAGTCGGGTGGAGTGGCTTTGTCATAGAGAGTGGGGGAACGAAAAAAGTTGAGTATGCACATGGGCGAAACGCGCCTTCAGAAACGGCCAATCACAGGGGAAGGCTTGACTTCGTCATAAAGAGTGGGAGAAAGATAGGATTACACACAGGGCCATCCAAATTTACACACGTATGTTTATGCATATTTTTGTTCCTCTCTCTCTATATATATATATATTCATCTACAGGTGTATATTTGCGTACGTGAGTGTATATGTGTAACTTTGTAAGTTGACAAAACAAGCGTTCGATAGCAGAAATTAAGAGAAATTAAGAGTTATTTCAATTCTGTATCCTCAGAATGTAAATGTAAAAAAATCAAACCTCGTCCTCAAATTGATGCGGCACTAAGGTTCATGAATCATGTGAGAGGTGCTCAGGTAATTCTAAAAAAATCGAACCGAAAAGAAAATTCCTAAACGATTACCTGCCATTTGCATTAATAACATTAAAAGTTCATCTCATTACTGTTTTAAATAACTGAATGGCACAAGATTCTAAAATGTTCATCTGTTGCTGAAATGTTCATCTGCATTTCTTAGCCTATCGTCATTGACATTGTTATCATATAAAATTCCATCAAAAATGTCTTTTGTCTATCCGGAGGGGCTGGTCAGTCAACACCTGGACAAGCTAGTCAGTCCAACCAACCGGCGTTGAATCTACCTGCATGTAATAAAGGTTCTCAACCACCTAATGTTCAGGACGATGACGTCAGAGATGATGCAGGTATGCAGCGGTTTCTCTTCTGTCTGCAGAAAATGTCTGAAGAGAACAGAGAAGTTTTGGTCGGATTGAGCCAGCTTCAGTTCGGACAGTACCTGGGTGAACCTTGTTACAAGGCTGAGGCTGCTCACCTACCTGTATCCGACAGTTTACCTACTGTTTTGTCTAAACACATGGAGAAAAATAGGTTCCAACCCTTGCTTTTCCAAAGCGCAAAAGACAGACTGTTGGAGCAAAATATACAGGAGTACCCTCTGTGCTACATTTACTAGGCACACCAGCACAATCTTGTGCACAATTTTAGAAACCCATTTGTCATCCACAGTGCAGAACAGATTCTTTTTCTTATTCTCCCGTGTTGCTTCTGAAATACTTTCGCAGATCAGACTTTTTTTTAAAAAAAAGATACTTTTACAGACAGAACAAAGCCCAGGGACCTCTATTAATCAGCATTCGCTCTTGAGGCCAACCAGTCAAGCCGGGCATCCTGCCTACGGATAAATGTGTTTCAACAGACATTTATTTCTGACCTATGGATTTAAGATGTACACGAAAGCTTGATGGCTGTTCCGGCTATAAAATTATACCGCAACAGAATAGACTGTTCTTTTTGTATAATAATAAGAAGTACGACATCGGCTACTGTGAAAAAAAAACAAACAAGTGCTACCCTTCACGTGATCACACCTATTCCTTACGAATTTCTGTACGGAAAGATGGAATGAGTACGACGGTCAACTTTATATCAGCAACGTAAAATGTTGTTTGTCACAACCAATCCTTGCGTACAGGGTTGTGCAAACTACGAGCTGCAGTTGAGCTGAACATAAATGAATAAAAAATTCTCACTTAGCTTAAATATGTTTTGTGTTTTCTGTAACTACCTTTTCTTTTTATAGCTTATGGCAAAACGTATATATCCAGAATCTCAAACCAACAGAAAACGTTCATGGTAGAAAAGACATTATAAGGCTTAATAAAGCCTACAGTACAACGTGGAACAGTCCGCTAGTGCAGCGGGTCAACTCGTTCTGGGTTATAGCTGTCGTGGGTCAGAATGTCACGACAGCACATGAATTTTGTTTCTGAATGTAGTGCCTGAGTACATTTGGGTGGGGGGAGGTGAAGGTGTTGCGAACTGGGGGTTTTGAAAGAGACAACCGACCTCCGTGTTGCTCTCCCCGCC
>SMGT01000528.1:7627-23346 GCA_004794575.1 Lanistes nyassanus | reverse complement strand
TACAGTGACAGAATCGTTCGGGGTGACTGCTTGCCGAGGAATGTACACCAACTATTCAGCACCGATCGAGCTTCAGCAGAAGTTCTGAATGGTTACTGGAGTGGTTCGACATTCAATCGTCAGTTACGGGCAGTTAGAAGCGGATAGTCTGCCTACTGTCTTTTGCGGTGGGGTCAGTACATGACACGCGCGTTTAGAGCGCGTGGGGGTATGACGTCAATGAAACTGTAGTCCTGACGTTCTTTGATTTAGTTCATCTGTCTTTCCCACCTATCTTTCTTTTCCCCTATCCGTCAGTCTATTATCTGTTCGTCTGTTCCTCTTTCTCTAAGTAATTTCTTCACCGTTCCCACATAATGCAGAATACACACAAGACTGGAAGTAGGGGGTGAAGATGGCAGGTGCAAGTATTTCACCATGAAAAAACAGGGCGCAGCAATTACATGCAGACAGAATTGGACGACAGTAAAATATAGGAAACAGAACAGGACGGATCCACAAGAATAATCAAGACAGAGAAAAAAAAACCAGTTCCCCGAACTCTTCGAAATGGCAACACGTTTAAACAGGAGGCTATTTTTTGTACTGTCCGTTTCTTCTCGTTGTATCCGTTATCTGACTGTAGAATTTATCCTGCTTAATCCCAGCACAGTTTGCATATGCGCAAAAATGACAGTCAGGTAAAACATTAGCGCGTGCAGGAACGCAGGCACTCATGCATGCACGTGATCTGTGTGTTGATCACGATCCACAGCGTGTGTTGATCGCGTCTTGTAGGTTATGTAACCACGCGATCGTCTGACAGGAAGTTCTCGTCATGGTGCATGCTGGTACTTCCCATTTTTTCTTCGCCGGTGTGAGAAGATGTTTTCATGGAATGTTTTTCTGTCATAAGCATTTGACAGTCATATCGTTGGTTTGGTTTGGTTTGGTTTGGTTTGGTCTGGTCTGGTTTGGTTTGGTTTGGTTTGGTTTGGTTTGGTTTGGTTTGGTCTGGTCTGGTCTGGTCTGGTCTGGTTTGGTTTGGTTTTAGTCGTGTTCGGATGTTTTTTTTTTTGGGGGGGCTGGGAGATGGGAGGAAAGGGGCTACTTGCAGACTTGCAAAAAAAGTCACCCAGTCATGAGACGGCAGGGTGGCACTACAGATAGACGACAGCAGACAAGACTGGCTGAGTGGAATGCCTTTTTGTTTCGGTCTGCGACTATAAAGGCAGAACACAGAATTTTGACCTGCGAGCCACCGTGTGAGAAACAGTTTACACGGTCTGAGAGACATGTAAGCAAGAACATTTCAAGGTGGGTCAGCAGCTACCTGTATTAAATGTCCAGTGGACATCAATACATGCATTCACACCAGGTACACGGCTTCTGGCGCACAAGGAATTCTTAACGAGTTAGCGTGCTTCTGCAGTTTACCCGTCTCCTGTGAGAAGGGTTGTCGGTCTTGCCAGTTCCTATTGTGTTTGATCTGTGTTCAAAGACCGCCGTGTGATCTGATCCGTAGTCTTAAGCTGCCCATGGAACCCGTGAAGACGACTCAAAATGGAGCCACCAGGACAGCCACATTCCCGGTAGGCCTGCTTCTTGAAGCACTTAAAGCTACACACAGTCGTGTTTGCTCTGAGAAAGTGATGGTACGAAATGTTCCAAATACCTACGTGTCGCTGTTTTTAAATTGTACCAACACACAGAATCTCTTTTGTCGAGCGGAGAAGGCTGCATATTGTCCGCTTTGATATAGGCATGTCTTGGGTGTTTGATATAGGCATGTCTTGGGTGTTTGATATAGGCATGTCCTGGGTGTTTGATATAGGCATGTCTTGGGTGTTTGATATAGGCATGTCCTGGGTGTTCAGCGGTAGGGGGCGGTGGTGGTTAGACTGTTGCCCACATTCCCTTTGTTGACGTCGTGTTTAGGCGGTCTCAGGTTTGTTGACAGCCTTGTGCTATTGTTTGCTTTATCCAGCCAGACACACGTGACCAGATCTATCTGCCGGTACTTTTCCTTTGGGGGGACAGCCAAGTTGGTGCACACAAAGACCTGAATCACTACGATTATGAGTACATTTTGCTTCTGCTCCTTTGTCGTCACATGGCACTTTATTTTAGCTGAATTTTTTTTGTTCCCTCTGTTCATATAAGGAAAAATAATTTCAATTAGTCTTAGTAACCTCCCGGGATAACTTTTGTCTCCAGCCAGTGTAAAATATTGTCGAGTGCACTTTAAGGAAGAAAAGCTGTAAACAATTTGCTAACAAGCTGTGTCACGGAAGAAATAAAATCTGGGTGTGTAAACATGCGAATAACGAGTCGAAGGTCCGTTCCACGCGGCTAGAACGGCACTGGAATATTACAGTACATAATTATGTTAACAGGATGTAGAGAAGACTTGTTTTAATAACATGGTGGAAACGTCTGAAACGCAGTTAATGTCAGTTAACTAAGGGACGGTTGAGAAAGGCGCGACTCCAAGTCCAACCGTCCCTGTTTGGGCTGCACCAGCAGTTAGCATCTTTCATGATACAAGAACAGCGAGGGTTACTTTCAAAGGGTAATGTGCGTTATAAGCAGTTTTATTTACTGGAAAACTATGCATGCGCGTGAGATATGGCTGCCCATGCACCCCACCCCTGCAGCAGAACGAGACACATTAATCACCATTAGTGTGTTTATGTAGCTCTGTCATCGCCCTCCTGAAGTGTGGGCGAAGTCAGACGCTTAGCTTATTTGCAATCTCATACTAAACATTTTTTTGTATTATACTGATTTTCTTTTGTTGTTGCTGCTGCAATAGTTTTTTTTAAAGTAGCTTAAAGGAAGAAATTTTCTTCTCTTGTGTAAAGTGATCTTAGTATAAAAAGTAAAATTATGGCTATTTCTTATGCAACGCACTTGGGCCTATACAGATATTTACAACACTCTGTCGCCCATTGATCCTCCTTCAAACCTAGCTCAGTGATAACATGTCTACTCAAGCCCGGGCACTTAGTCACGTCCAGCTGACGTTCGGTAAGTGTGTGAATGCCGAGGGTCAGTTTTCACCTTTCTGTGACCAAGTTAACAGCTGAGTGCGTAAGTCGACTGCCAAAAGCTGACCTCAGCCCCTCGTCTGGCTACGTCGGGCCCGAGTCGGCCAGGTGACCTCGGGGCTTGAACGAACAGGTTTCTCATGTGAAAGGAAGCAGAAGTCAGCAGCACGCCCAGATAAATGTCACGTCAACTGGGGGACAGGGTCGTTGAGAGGGCGAGAAATGTTGTGGTAGAGCGAGGAGTCCAGGAGCGAGTTTCAAGGGCCACGAGGCTGTCGGACCACCAAACGTTGCCATGGTTACCAGAGAAAGTTTGATAAGAAGTTGAGGTTTGAAAGGTTAAATGTCATTTGCTCTGTTTGCTAAACTGAGGTCATGGGATGCGCCACTGTTGGTACTAGGCATGTTTTGCTCGTCTGTCTGTCTGAGAAAGAGAGAGAGAGAGAGAGGACTCCTGTCTGACAGATCACAAGAGTTTATTAAACTGCTTCTCTCTCCATCTTTTCTGTAAATTCACGACTTATTACCTGGCTGTAGATCATACGCGACTTTCCCTGCGCCTTTTGTCAATGGCGATCAATACACGTGTATGCCAGCTGCAGATCAGTTGAGATCCCATCTCATTTCATCTGTTTGTCCATTCGACTGCCAATCATAAAAATAATATGACTGCAAGGGGTTTTGCATGCGCACGTGCTTGTGTGTGTGCGTGTGGGGGGTGGGGGTGGGAGAAGCGGATGCGGGCTTTGGAATCATTTAAATCCTGATGCAGTAGTGAAAATGGCATGTTTTTGCACTACTTAGAAATCTTAACTTAAGGTGACTTTCGGTTTTTTTAGCGCTGCTGTTTACTTTCCCTTATCTAATTCGATGGCTGGAAAAACGTTTTTGACGACCCCATTCCTTCATCACGCAGGACACAGATGTTTCTTACTGTCATTTGACAGATTTGTCTGTCATAAAAGTAGACAGTGAAGAAATGTGTGCCCGCTTGTTGGCGCAGGAGTGTGGACATGCGTGCCAACCCTTGACAGGGTATTCCCCCCTCACTCTGCAGCCATTTCCACACAAAATTTTGTGCAAATTTTAACCCACAATTAATCTTTGAATCCACGCAGAAAACTGAATTGTAGAAGGACTTAACCACTGGTCTGCTTAACAAAGACTTGCAAAATGAACGTAACCAGTTTCGATGAAACTCTTTGCCGTGGACGACACAGCGCACTTTCGTGATGATACCTCCAGCAGAAGTCTAGGGACCGCAATGAGTTCCTGTTTACATCCATTTCTGCAGACGTTCGTCTACGGCTCAGTTTTCGATGCACGTCTGAAGGCTAGGACAAGAGGCACACGAAAAAAAAAAAAAGAGTTTGGACTTAGCAGACGCCAGCAGCGGATTTCCTAGCCGTGACGTGCAAGATCAACGGAGGTTATCAGACAATCGGCTTAGGATTGGGAGAGAGATGTATATGTTTTTGTCTAATTCTATTGTCGGAGAACTTTTGGAAGAGGCAATATGAACTCGTTGTTTACCAAATCCACATGCATGCATGTTCCCTCTCCCCCCCACACACACACCTCCAATCTCCTCTTCTTCTCCCAGCACCCTTCATCACCCTCTTTCCCGCACCCCCTACCTTAGACATGAAACAGCCTTCATAACTTGCTAGACGTTATACAATAAGCACTCAAAATATTTTCACAACAACTATACCATATTCATCTATTTGTTTACTCGAGCAGCCACTTCATAAATCCTGCTTTCCATGACGTATAAGACGTGATGGGGCATAGAGCTTTGTCTGCAAAGGAGAATGCTGAGATCAAACATTTGCACGTAAGAAGCATTTTATTTTGCATGATCTTGTGGCTTTATGTGATTAAGAGATCAGTTGCCAAATAAAATCCTTTCTTCTTTATTTCGGTAGGTGCTTGTGGCATGTTTATCTACCTTGGGGGATTTTTGTTTGTTTGTTTGTTTGTTTTTTGTAATTCTTGAGAACACTATACTTCATCAGGTGTGCTGATCTTGATAAGGGAATAATTCAGCTTTTGTCAACAGGACGGGTAGCAAAACAAAAGCTTTGTTGTGGAGCTACGTCAGAAATCGGACGACGCTGAGACAATACAAACAATGCTGCGTTCTCGTGACCCCATACATGTTGTCTAGACCTTTCCTGTTGTTCTAGAAAGTTGTCTGCTCCTCGCACCCAACCCCTCGAGATTGCAAATGGACTTTTCTTGAGTTATTTATTTGCCTCCGCCCCTCCACACCATCATTTCCGCCCACTTCTATCAATTCCCTTTCTCCTCTCCGGCTGCAAATGTTTAATTTTTTTTAGACGGGCTTAACCAGCTGTCTCTTCTTCTTGAAAAAAAACGCATAAAAATGGAATGTCCTTGAGATTGGCAAAATTTTTTAAACTGGAAGAAGCAAAATGCACATTGAGTTATAATAAGTTGATAGAATTTCGAAACTCTAAGACCAGCAAAAATCAAAACAACCCCCAAACGAGCGAACAAACAAACAACAAATAAAACTTGCAAAAACAACCCACCAACAAAACAAAACAGGACCAAAATTCCTAACGATACTGGTAAGCCTTACGATGGCCGCAATCTAAAGAATATATACATATATATAGTGCTAATTAATTTCACTTCTTGATGCGCAGTTGGGATAGGTCGGTCTTATATCACAACTGTGGGTGTGCTGTGAGGTGCGGCTTGGTCTCAAACCATGAATTCAAATTACACTTGACTCATACAGTAAGACACGTTTAACCAAGACTATTAGTCAAGTTGGAAACTATGTGAGATTTGACGTAACTTCAGTGTCCTGTGTTACTGTAACTGTTTTTCAGAATCATATTTGTACTCTGTAATACTATTGTATGGATTTCTGTTATTGTTTTGTACTGGCTACCATGTTGCACTGCGTGCTGCTGTATTGTATTGGCTAAAACGTTTTAGCCTTCTAAGGGCTTATAGGTAGTAAACTAAACTTGAAAATCGGTAGGCCTGTTTGCTTGATGCAAAGCGAGGCTGAGCGGGTTAAACAGTGCAGACGCTGTAAATATAGGTATTAACACGAGATTATTCACATTTCCTCTTCTGTTTTCGGCATTTGCGCGAAACACACACGTGCATCTAGTCTGGATAAACGCACATTCTGGAGCAGTAAGAGTCACCCTCTCTGCCCGTTCACATGCTTTTTCTGTCTGGTTCACGGTTCTCCAAGTTATTCACGCATGAATGCGTTCCCTTTTAGGGTCGCAAGTTCTCTCGTTGCGTTCTTTCTGTAAAGCCGGCATCGCACGATTGGACTGTAAGGTGTCAAAATAAACAACAGTCTGACATCACATTTCATCCGATTTCGAGTCAAAGATTTTGGTCTTTGCAATTTTTCTGTATCCTCTGTTGGACAGATTGCGCAGCTCGAGGGATAATCTTCATCACCGACACAGATTGGACCAAACTTTGGTCTAACATTGATTACATTTTTGCAAACTTTGATTGTAATCGTCAATCCCATGTCGCATGAAACAGGTAGGTGGTGAAAAACTAGCCCGAGTCTCTGCAAGCCGCGTCTGGTCCTTGATGTAGGAAAGCTTTCCTTTGTCAAAATACTTGATACGGTCTGACAGAAAAAAAATCTGTGCATCACCTCTGGATTTCTCACGCTGTCTGTATACAACATCCGCTATGATCACCTGTCTCCGTCGACCGTGTCACACCGCCTTAAGAGTTTTATCCATGCTTGAAGTAAACAGTGTGCTAAGCCCTTTTCAGTCACCTGGTGGGATAACTACGCGAGTAAGCCAAAAACAGGTCATCCCCAATGAGTCACTGCCTTTCTTTGCAAAACTTACGAACGTTCGAGATTTTCGGCTGTTTCCAGAAGCATTGAATGACTGGGCTCGGCGCGCACGGCTCACCACGTGACATAAACATTTACGTAAGTGGCCTTTGCTCTAATTGCGTCCATTAGGGCCCGTGGACGCACACTTCTAGGGAAAATTACGGAACGTAGACCAGCACAAATTAGTGGAAGTCTCATCAGAGCGGAGCTCATAGTCACGCAAAATTCAGGTGGCTGTGGGAATGACAATAATCTGGCATAATAATAACTTCGGCATACATTGATTTAATCTGTTTTTTTCTCTTTCTTTCTTTCTTTCTTTCTTTCTTTCTTTCTTTCTTTCTTTCTTTCTTTCTTTCTTTCTTTCTTTCTTTCTTTCTTTCTTTCTTTCTTTCTTTCTTTCTTTCTTTCAGCACACTAATTAATTAGTCTAGCAGCTGAATAAATGTGGCTTGACGCCACCCCGTGATAAAACTAACAGCACACGTGTATTATACCTTCTTACATTTCGTTGATTTCCTCAGTGCTCAGGTACTTGTTGCTGGCGTGTACACGGGGTATGTCGTCTATTTGTAGCTCCTCGGGGGCAAATATTGGACTTTAAAGGAAATGCGACAACGGCAACGCGGGGGAGGAGAGAACCCGAGCCCAGTGCGTTTTTTTTTTTTTTAGAAAAGGGTCCTCGATCAGCATTTACCGGGTAGGTATCTTGGAAACGTAGAGAGCCAACCTTACTGATTTCGATGTAAAGGTGACACTATTTGTGAAACTTCTATTAAAATAAGCGATCAAATGCTTACAAATTTATCGCTTTAATTACTGTCAAGACACCCACCCCTTAAATTTGCCTTTTTAAGTAAAATTAATCTCAGACATGTGTTGAACCCTATTCCGTATGAATGTGATTAGTTTGGATCTGTTTTGTTTTAACTGACCATTTGTTTATCTGAGATTGTTTTCTGAATTTGAATTTTTATGAAAGCCTTTGATCCTCTGTACTTCTGAAATGTCTTCATACCCCAGCGACGATGAAAGAACAACAATAAAATTTGTCATACTCGGTGACCAATGTTTAGTAACCAATGTAATGTTTCCAAAGGTCCAGCCAATCAATCTGTTGCATTAGTATTTAGAAATGTTTTGGGTAAGTTATACGAAAGAGGACGCATTTTGAAGAGTTATACTTCAGTAGTGTCACGTTGACCTGTTTCATTCAACGCAAAACTACTTACATCGCCTGAATACAGCAGCATAACCACACTTTGCAAGACCCACATACTTGTTTGTCAAATGCGACAGCTAACATGCGTCCGAGAGCAACGGCTGATGGAAGGAGACATAAAACAACATTAACGTCTTTATTTTATCTTTATTTTCCCTCCAGCTGGGCTGGGCACTTTAACAGCGGTCGCAGCTGAGCGCAGCTCATGGCAGCAGGCTGGACTGCTTTCTCGGACCAGACGAGTACATACTTTGTTATTAGAATTTAACAACCGACTGCAGTTTGGAGTTGGAGTAAAACATATAGTTACAACAAGGAAACGGAGACAGGCTAAACATTAATACTAACATAGTCAACTTTGTGGGGATTATCCCTTCATTAGGACACAACACACAACGCAAACACAGAAATAAAGTGAAATATAGCCTACAAGTAGAAAATAGGAAGCGGGAAAGAAAAACGAGATGAGGCACTGTGGATCGAGTGACTATTATAACTGATATAACCGTATACTGTCGTTTCCCTCTAACCTCCCCCATATCTTAAACCTCCCTCCCTCCGTGCTGTCATTTGGGGACAGTTAAACGATTATGAGACGGGCAGAATTGAACATGGTGTGAAGAAAATGCCAGAAGTCAAGCGGAAAGAAGACTCAGCTGTGTCTTGGAGAATCGGCGTGTATAACGTTGTATATAGCTATGGTAGGAGTCAGACCACAGAATGTGCAGAGCGAGGTTTACAGCTCGGTGAGAGAGAAAGAGAAAGAGCGAGGTGAGGTGACGAACAGGATGTGTAAACAGCAAAGAAAGCAATTTCTAGAAGCAGGACAGGGTTGCTAAGTTTGGTGCCCACCCCAGGGTCGCGCAGTAAGGCAGCGCACACCTCCGCATAGTTCAAGCAGGTAATTCAACAGCCCGTGACAGCCAACCCCTGCTCTACGCATGGTTTGACGTCATTAGACCAGGGACCTTCCGCCCCATGTCTGTCACAGTTAGGGGTCCTGCTTGTTTCCAAAGCCCAGTGACGTTAGCTCTGAGCTCACTGCGCACACAGAAAAGAAAATTTATGACGAGATTTGCGACTTTTTTGACGTTCGTACTGAGGATGAGAAGGATTCACTATTTCTGTCACTAACCAGTCCAGTGGGAGCGTAGGTATCATTAACACATGTAAGCAGAGGGCGCAATGGACAGGTGATTCTAGACTCATTGAGAGATTTCTCACAGCCGTGTCTTAGAATACAGCTGACATTGACTCAGGCGCTGACATGCATTCGGACATTCGGCATTAAATGCAGAGGGGATGCTCGCCTCCCTTCCCCAACCTTGTATTTTTTTTTTATTCTCCCCCCTCCACCCTTTTGGGGTTGGGTAGGGGCACCACCAGCATGATTTGTTTGTTCATACTTCGTAAGTACAGACCTAATAACGAAGCTGAAATTATCTCGTAATTAATAGCAAGTGCGAAAAAGACCCAATTAAAAAACCTCTCTATTGCTCCACTGGACCACTAGCATTTAATAACCCTCCCCCCTGCCTCCCACCTCACCTCAGTACGGTAGTCGCTGTGTTAACTATCACGTGATCGAACCACCGGAACAGGCCTCTTACGGAGGTGTTGTAACTTCGAGACGAATAATCTGTGGAAAACTTTTCTGACTTTAAATGTGGTCTGTTATGAAACTCGATCTAATGTTACCGAATGTTTGAAATATTGTTATATTATCATATCGTGTATTATATCAATACTCAATTTTTTTTAAAAGTACGGTACTTGGTGTGTCGACTCCAAGAGTATTGTACCTGACTGCACAGAAGGTCTTTTTGGGCTGTACACCTACAGCTGGTCACTGGGCAGTGCCTATACAGCTGGTTACTGGGCTGTACAGCTTCAGATGGTTACTGGGCAGTGCCCCTACAGCTGGTTACTGGGCTGTGCACCCACAGCTGTTCATTGGGCAGTGCCCCTACAGCTGGTTACTGGGCTGTGCACTTACAGCTGGTCACTGGGCAGCGCCCCTACAGCTGGTTACTGGGCTATGTACGCACAGCTGTTCACTGGGCAGTGCCCCTACAGCTGGTTACTGGGCTGTACACCTTCAGCTGGTTACCGGGCAGTGCCCCTACAGCTGGTTACTGGGCTGTGCACCTACAGCTGGTCACTGGGCAGCGCCCTTACAGCTGATTACTGGGGTATGTACACACAGCTGTTCACTGGGCAGTGCCCCTACTGGTTACTGGGCTGTGCACCCACAGCTGTTCACTAGGCAGTGCCCCTACTGGTTACTGAGCTGTGCACCCACAGCTGGTTACAGGGCAGTGCACCTACAGCTGGTTACTGGGCTATGCACCTACAGCTGGTTACTGGGCTGTACACCCAGAGCTGGTTACAGAAGGGAAACAAAAGAGGAATATTCTCCACGATTTCCAAATTTATCTTATGGTTTTCTATTTAAAATGTGCAGCCATTCTCGTGATTGCATTGAGCGTGCCACCTCCGTGCGTGGCAGTGTTGTACTGGGAATGTATTACAGTGTGTATGTGCGGATTGTATTGATGTGTATGTGCGGATTGTATTGGTGTTTATGTGCGCACTTTGAGGCAATCACTAATCGACAGAAAATGCGATGATGACTGGATTATTTCGTAGGCTTTTGAACTGGCGTGACCATTATATCAGGGTTAAGGTTAAGGAATTTGTTGCTTTTGCAATTTTACTCATTTTGAAATTGCCGTATGCAGTTTTGTGTTCAATTAAGTAGCCACTTGCGCAAACAGCCCACTTTGCCAAGTTCATGTTGTTAGCCCTTCAGAGGAAATTTACCTTTGGACGAATCATTCAGCCATAATTAAGACGATCTGTGAGAGAATGGGCCTATCTACTGCTTGAATTACGGAAACCACTCAAAAGAAAAACTGTAAAAATAGAGTTTTATCCGTGTCATACCCTGTCCCTCCGGCTATAGGGTCGCCCTGTCTCGGTTTGGTGCAAAATGTTCACACGATATGACATGAGACAGATTGAAATTTGATAAAAGGAAATCTTTTCAGAGGACGCAATCTTTTAAGTGTCGTTTGATGCAGCGCTTTGAGCGGGGGAGGCGGGCAAATGAAAGGCGAGAAATTCAAGTTTCGCTGTTGTCGTGGAGATGGGCGTCAGCGGGCAAAATCTCTGCCGAAGGAAACAGCTTGTTGTTTTCCTCTGACGTGCTCGCCATTGGGATGTTGACCTCGATGACCTTTTTTGGGCTGGGGCTTCCTGTTTCTTTTCTTGTTCCTCCTTCTGATGACAGTTTGAGGCTTTGAACGCTAGAATGCAGCTTTCCTCCCAGCCACCAGGCCAAAGTGAAGAATACAACCCGGGATCTAGAGCAATGCCCGAAATGCGAAAACGACGCGAGAGTGGAGGTCATTTGCAAAAGGCCGCTGAGGAAAAAGGGTTTGTGTGCGCGGTGAATATTCATAAACGCTGTCATCGTCACGTAATGACGGCAATAGAGGACGACAACCGCTAAAAGAACATCGATTACGGCGATTAAAGGGGGTGGGAAAGGTGGGGGGGGGGGTGAGAGTTTAAAATAGGAGTGGATTTGGCTTCTTTTCGATTGAACTTAATGTCACGGGATTGCCAGCTGGTATGAAAACCAGATGTTGATCTTTTGAGGTCCTCGGTATTTGGGGTGGGGGTGGGGGGTAAAATGTCCTTGCTACAAGATTACAGTTACACGCTTGCCAGATGGTAGCTCCCCGCTGGCTGTACTATTGTTGCTAGCCGTGTCAATTAAGGCCTGTAATGGAACGGTAAACTGTTGAGGTGCTACAACACCACAACATCGTCACTGCTGCAAGCCATCACCAAAGACAATGACAACGAAGAGGAGAAGGAAAATAGTGAAGCTAGAAAATATATGCATCTTAGGAAGTAAGTGCGTGCTTGTATTTGAGGAAGCCGGGAACGGAAAGAAAGATAAAGAAATTAGGTGGAAACTTTGGGGAAACAGAAGGAAAAGAAGGATTGAAAGAAGAAAAAGGAATTAAAGAAATGAACAGGAAAAAATAAGTGTGTGTGTGTGTGGGGGGGGAATGAATACAGACACAGAAAGAAGGAACGGAAAATTAAGAACAAAATGGAAAAAAAAAGAGAAACAGAAAGAAAGGAAAAGAAAAAAGAACGAAAAGGCGAAGGAAAAGAAAGGAGGGCAGACGGACGGACGGACAAGACAGATGACAAAAATGTATGAAGGAATAAATGAAATGGCAGCGAACAGGTAAAGTATTTAAGTCTGTGAACATTAAGAACAAAACGTCGGGTCAGCATGAAGCCTCATATTAGCGTACAAAAAGTACGTGTACTTGGGGAAGCAGGGGAGGTAGGGGAGCAGAGGAGGTGGGGGAGGGAGAGGGGGAGATGGGGCAGCAAAGTGAACTCTGCGACACCGACTGGTATATTCACGTTCCAGCGCTGTGCTGAAAGAAGGCTGCGAGAGTACGCTCCCATGGCGTTAACAGCGGCGGTAACACAGAATGAGTCCACGCCTGGGATGCCAAACCAGTTTGCAGTCACCATGTAATTTGCATACCTTCTGACATTCCTCGGCCAGGAGCGGGTTACTATACAATTAAAACAATTTGCATCGTTTTGCTTGCCGACAGCAGAACAATTTTCCGGAGTGAAGGAACTGTGTTAAAACGAATAGAAACTGAAAGGAAAGAAAGACGAAGAAAAGAGGAAAGAATGAAAAGCAACGAAGAGGGGAAAAGGAGTGAAAGACCTTTCAGGAGATTCTGGCATATTAAGTTTGCTAGAGCTAAAAACATATCTATAATAAATACATAGATACTATTACGAAATCAATTTGTTCAACACTACATACACCTGTAATTTCTTTCCTCGCACTCCCGTTGTGATATGGAACACAATGGTTACAAAGCAATCAGAAGGTAACAAAGTTCTCAGCGGGGGCAAGGCGGCTGAAGGATCGTGTTTACATATACTGATAATTTTACATACGACTTGTACTGAGGTTATGACAGTTTAGACTTAGCATAGCGCAAGTGTAAGGCGAACCGCGTCCCTTTATTACCTGTCACAGGTGTTAGCTGGGTCTGGTCGACGGGGATTGGGCACAGAAGTAAAGTTAAGGTTTTGGCTGGTGGATAAAAAAGTCGAATTGAAAAAAATATATAAAAGGAAGAAAGGTCTGATGACTAAATTGCGAACAAAAATGACAATTACTTCTGATATAAGAAAATAGCACGTTCGCTGTCTCACGGCATGTTCTTTACTAAAAGTCTCAACTGTTTTTAAGCAATATGCGCTTGAAGCTGTCTCGCATATGAGCTGACAGCTGTCAGACATCAGAAGAGTTGAGGTTTTGTCGTGCACCAATGTGCGGCAGATCGCTGTTTCTCGGGAGAACATCAAGATTATCGTTTTCTGTTCCGTCTACAGTGTATTTTTAATTAGCGGTCTACTCGACTAGATTCAGTTGGACCACAGCGACTGAACCACTGCAAGTGAGGGGACTTGATCACAATTACAGAATTTTAAAAAAGGTCCTCTTTTAGTTACATAAGATTGTCAAACATTGCGGGACTGGGCTTATATTTTTATGTACACACATGTATATAATAGGCTTATATATAACACAGATCTACCCCCACTTCGACATTTTGCAACAGTTCATGTCTAGCAGTTTAATCACCATCAGTAAAAAGATACTTCCCGAGAAGCATGTTTCCATTTTATCGACTGGAGGGGGAAAGTCACGGAGAAAAAAAGATTTAAAAAACACAGACATATCGGCCTTGACTTCTATTTTAGTTGTTTGACTTTATTCCGTTACCCCTTTCCTTGACTTATTCCCCTTGACTTTTTTCTTTGACTTTTGTTCCTTTAGTGTCTTTTTTTCTGCAGTCACTTCTGCAATCCCTTCGGTTGTTTTCTCGAGTAAGGGAAGCATTAAGCGGCACGAAACCCTTGAACCAAGCATAAATAAGTTGCAGACATTATGTGATGTACATTTAAAACATTTATATTTTTTGACGTCAGAACTAACGCACAAGGGACGCGCGGCAACGTTTGGCGTACTCTGGTTACGACAGATCTCCGTCAAAATGAGGGGATGTCCTTAAAGTTTGACTGTTTTATTAGTTGGTACGAGAATGCTACGTTCTGTTTACTTCAGTAAAGTAATGATAGAAGTCTTGTCTGTTGTGAAATTTTTTAATGGATTCCAGGGATCCGATCACAGGAAAAGTCAGGCTTAGCAGATACTGAGATCATGTGACAAACTTTTGCCCCACGAACTACAAGGAAGCCTTGAATTGTGCCACTTTTAAATGAATTTCAGTGGATTGAATCGTAGAGCAGGTCAGGCGTAGCTAATATTGAGATCACATGACAGATTTTCCCTGCACAAGCCACTAGGAAGTCCACTTGGCGCCTTCCGCAGACCAGTGGTGATAGAGAAGGGAGGGGGGTGTCCGACTTTAGTTTCACTGGAAATGTTCTGGAAATGCCAGTTACTTGCTTGTTTTTCTCCACAATCATGTCGGTGGGACTTTACTACAATATGACTAACGGACAGTTTTCGACGTGCTTATAAAATAACCACTTAACCACAACCCCAATTACCGAAGGTCTTTACACCACCACCACCACCCCCCCACACACACACACACCCCACCCCCTCGGATATTTTTAAGCTGTTGATAGTATCTCTAGAATGGAATGCCCACAAAGGGGCAGCTTTTTAATAAAAAATTTTTTAGTAATCTGATGTGTAAGAAGGACGATTTGGCAATTTAAAACTCTTAGAAACTGTGAGAATTCCAGAGGACTGTCTATTTAACAGCAGTACTTGGACATTAAAGCTTGTTGACTGTTAAAATCTGACCAACCACAGCGCGCTGCGCGTGGGCTTACTCGCCAACACCCCAAAAGCTGATCAGCTTTCAACTGTTAATTGCTTTGCTCATTAAATCACTAGCGTCCTCCGCCAGGAATCTTGTAACCGTTTATTACCCTGCTGAGGGTGCTAGCTAAAGCAACAATTACCGAGAGTGTTTGTCCACAATTACCCTAGGCGTGTCTTTGATGAAGGGATCTTCTGACTTCGTAAAGAGACTGCAACGAGACTGACCTGTCCCAAGACCCCTACTGGGTACCCAGCATTACAAAGCAACATGTGTAATCAGCATTGTTTTCACTTAAGGCCTCGTTTTAAAGTTTTAACCCCCATTTTCTGTTATGTCACTTCACAGAGACCCTTGTCTTGCCAGCGCTCTGTACTACTCGCATCTGCATGCGCGATCCCAGCAACTGTTACCAATCGTGTGCAATTATCTCCACGAGCCTGTTTTCTGTAGCGCCATTTCCGCAAATTATGCCGTTGGTGTGGACACGATCTGGCTTGATGAGAACGGGGGTTTTGCCATGAGACAATGGGCGCAGGCTCATGTGCGCATGTGCACGTGCGGAGCTGTTAGGGCGCTAGGGACTTGGGCGGAAGCGTTCTGGGTTGCCCAGCTGCTGCATCGGACTGGGACACAAACGGCCGAGGACTTCCACAGTGCGGCGGAAGTACGCTGACATTACCTCAACA
>SMGT01000527.1:0-10108 GCA_004794575.1 Lanistes nyassanus | reverse complement strand
TGAAGGGCGACTCCATTGACCGTAAGAATATGGAGTCCTACTTCATTACCCATTTCGGTACCATGGCACCTACTGGTCTCAACCTCAAACACTGACCCTCCCCCTCCCTCCTTTTCCCTCAAACCCTTCACCCCTCCTCTCTCTTTTACTTTTTTCCTCTCACCTCCCTCCCACTCTCTCTCGCACATTGACGCCCCCTTACACGCGTTTTTCTCTCCCTCCCGCGCCCACTCTCCACCCTCACCCTTCCCCACCTTGCGATTGGCTGCCCCTCTTTGACCCCTCTTACTCACTGTCCCTTGGTCATTTTCCTGCTATCTAGCTCACGCGCTACATCTACCGCAGCCAAGTCTTTTTCTTTTTCGTTTTTTCGTCGTTTTTGTGTCGTCCTGATGAAGGGGTAGTGCCCCGAAACATGTAGATTGTCTTCGTCTTTGTCCTGTTCTAGCTTGGTCCAGTTCCCTTGTTTTTAATTCGGACTTTCCTCCAAGCGACAGTCACTTGTTTTTCTTTTATATGATGCATATAGTACATGGCTTTTTTGACTGGTTAAAAAGGAGGCCTGCACATAGACCATTAAAGAAATCGACAAAATGCATCGTTCTTGAACGAAACGCTGGCAACTTACGTTGGGTTTTCAGTATTGTTGAAGTATTGTGAAAGTGATACCACACTATAAGGCTGCTATCCACTATCAACAGGGGCGCTCGAGTTTATGGCCGGTACGGGTACAAATAACAGTGATCTGTTCAGCAATGCACGATTAATTATAATTATACGATAGGTTAGCAGACGTGAAAAACAATCTACAATTACATCAATGGAAGCTGATAAAACATAAGACAATAAGTACTCGTGTAAATAAAGTGCATGACACTAGTTCTGCATGACAATGTGCCTGTGTTTGTGCAGTTCTGCTGGGTGCTGGGCAAACTAAATTATGGTTGCGTCTTGTAGCTCTGGCAGGCCCTCATTCCTTAAACTCAATTCACCCTAATGGCGTGTAGATAAGTCTGGTCCATTTCAAAGAACTGTTGAGAGTTGATATGCCAGGCTGGTGACCCCTCTGTCATTGACATCTCATGCATGGTATGTTGCAACCCAACGTATAAAGCAACATTCTATCCACTCCTAAAATCTGACAAGATGCTTTAACATGGTTCAGCAACGTTAGCAGACATCTTTCTCTTCATATTCTGGCTTCTTTTTTCAGTGTTTTGCAGTAATGTGTAGTTGGCTATCGTTATATCTTCTGCAAATAAATTCATTGCTCTGGCAGAAGAAATGAGTTTTTTTAATGTTGGGCAGCAAGCAGTATAGACCATGGCCTCCTTCAACTATCAACATTAAACAGCCTTAAGCTCAAAGATATCTTTCAGAACAGCAGGCTGGACTGGGTATTGCGATCAGATTCTGATCAACTGTGTGGGTGCGGAAGCAAACCGACATCGTTTTTTTTTCTATTCAATTAAAAGCTCCATGGTTGTTTGATAGATTTAAGTCGGTGTGTACAGAAAATGCTTTCTGCTATAATCCACACAACTCGCAGCATACATGAACAGAAATGAAAAAGTTTAATGTTGGGCAACTCTTCAGACTTTTGACAAACACAAATGAAACGCCTCATTTGCAAGTATGTAATCCAGAGACATCTATGCTCTCATACTCTCAACTTGTTCACTAAACATGACAGAAGGCTACAGCATGTTTTCTTTAACATGACCTAGAAATTACCTGCGTTCCATAGTATACGTCAGCATGCATTCACAAGCATTTTGGATGCAGGACAAAAAGATCTCCGTGCCCAGTGGGTATCGTTCACGCATATATACCCCAACACCCATGGCCACATGTAAATCTTTTCACTGGTTATGAAAATATAGTTATTTAAAAAATAGAATTTGTATTTTCCCAACTTCAGTTATTTACACTAACGCATTCAGCACAGTGGCAGACAAAGAACAGGAAAAACAATAATAGCTCCCGAAGTTAACATGCTATGATTGCATTTCATCAAACCTCAGTGGAAACCGAAAAGTTTGAGGGAACCACCACCAGAAAATGTCCGTGCATAGATATGCACTCAAGTCCGTCCATCTGCGCATGCATACATTTTCATATGCATAAGCATTCATATGAGAAAACTGAACAATTGTGCTTGGTATACCATTATTATTATTATTTTAGCTGATGTTCATGTGTGAATAGCTATGAAAATTCATGACATTGTTTCTTGTATGTATTTAGCGATGACATGGGACTTGATGGCGCATAAGGAACTTGTGCCATATATTGTCACCGTGGCCGACAGGTCACTGCCACATTGTGATGTTGCGAGTATGCAGCACCTAAAACATATCAATGGAGTTATAATTTAGGGCACTTGTTAGGAAAAAAATCTGAAAAGGCAGTTATTACAGCAACACATTAAATATTATCAGAGAGAGAAAAAAGAGACAGTGAGAAATGTTCAAGTTTGAACACACACCTATAAAATCCAGTTTGAGATAACTCAATATTTCGTTCAAGTTTCAAGTCACACTAATAACTATCAAGCTTCAATGGAAACTGACTAAAAGTGATGCGATAACAGGAAAAGTACTGGACAAAATGAAATAGATCTGATCAAATGATTAACATCCCACACAGTATACAGCAAGAACTCCAACTCTTTTCAAATGTTAAAACCCAAACAATGCAGAATGAAAAGAGAAGCCAGATATTCAACAGCCACCAAGATTGCTTTACAAACTGTAACTCTCTGCTCCTTACCATACTGTGTCCTGCTGTGGACATCCGTCATCTGGCTTGTGGTCAAGTGACCAGGTTTGGACGTGCCAGATGAAAGCAGGCCCATCTGCGATTGCTGGTGTGTGGACTTGGCAATGGGGCCTGGAGCACATAAGGAAACAATCTGTTAAGATAAAAGAAACCATTTATCAGTCATTTATCCTCTTTAGTGGCCGAGCTAAGCGCCTGAGTAGGATATATCCTACTGTTCATCCGTTCAAACCCAAACGTTAGCGAATGAGAGATGTCCATGCTGAGACACGTGTGTGTGTCACGCTAGTGAATAACGTCTCTAAGCTCCATACCTTTCCGTGTTATGCAGACGTCACTGGTGTAGCTTCTGAGGGGCAGCAGTGACCACGTACACCACTGACTCGGACAACAGCAGGTCTGGACAGTGTGAGGCGGTTTTGTGTTGACCTCGATGTCTGGGCCATTTCGCACTAGCTGCATGTGGAGATCACTTCATGCTGATGAGCTGTGCTCCACAAGAAGTGGAAATCACCTTGTCCGTCACCACTTTCATGGGTTTTTTTTCCAAAGGATTGTAGAGATGGCAAGAGGAAGGATAAAAAATTCCAAAGTTCTTTTACCTCCACACCAATGTGTGGATAACAAAACCTAACACTGACTATTCAGTCATTTCATGATATGTCACTGAAGCAGTAGTACAGAGGTACCTCTGAGCCCCAGGCACCGAGACATCACCAGGTGCACTGAAGCTGTATCCATGTCCATGCTTCAGTTTTAGTCAGATTTGGATCTAATGGCAGAATTGTCAACGCTGCCAGGTTACACAAAATGCTCACCATTAGATGGTGGGATGAACACATGCATCATGTAGAAAAAATATTACAAATATAGAGATTTTGTCAATGTGTTATCTTTTAAGTACGTACACACATGGTCTAGACAATACATTTTGCAGGCTTACAAAAATTTAAGTTATGGATCCAATGGTATGAAATTTTTACATGCAAAGCCTTGCACCCCACAATGGATTTTCATATCCACATACAAGTCACTTAAGTAAGGCCACGTGAAGGTGATCTGAGAAAAAATAAGCCACCTGCAAGCAACTCAACAATTTAGACTTGCAGGTAACTTGCAGATAACGATGAAGCCGACGGTGATTGGAGAGAAGTGAGCCACCTGTAGGCAACATAGAAAAAGGCTACCTGCAAGCAGCTGGAAAAAAATGAAGCTCCTTGCAAGCAACTCGATGAAAATGACAAACCCACCTACAGGTAGCTCTAGGCAAATGATGTGCGATATGAATAACCGACTGCAGTCATTCACATCACGGCGGCCGCAAAACAAAAGACACCTCTAATAGTTATTCCACTACTAAACACCCTTTTCGAGATGGATAAGACGCGGCTTATAGCAGTTAATTTACTGAATCGCCACGCAAACGCACAAGTACTTTACCGCAACGACACGCAGTCAATGAAACATGACCAACGGATGCATTTCCCGAATACAAGCAGTGCCAGTCAATTAACTCAAGTTCCGGCGCCTCCTCCGAAGAGGCTGGCGTGTAGTCAGTGGACGTAAGCATGGACACGGACCGCCATCAAAATCTGTCAATGTGTGCAGACACGGATTGTCCACATTTTCCAGTGACTGTGTGGACACAGATTGCTCATGAGTTTTCCAGTCAGTGTGTGCGTGTGTCAGGACACAGACTGTCCATAACATTTGTTCCTGTCAGTGTGTGAACTCAGATTGTACCCCAGTGCAGAGCAACATCGTCTTCAGAAAAGTTCACACAATTGGGCTTGATTTCTGAATCTCAAAACCAATCTGGAAAATAAATGCCACTCTGGCAGTCAATGGCCTGACATGAAACAAAAAGACCAGACTGAAGAAACTAGCATGGAGAATTCACAACAGTTAACTGAAAGGGTTTATGAAACGCCCTGGTGACCAGAAGATGGAAAGCCGAGCAAGAAGCAAAATGCACTTCAAAAATTTCAAGCAGTGGAATTCCTTATTCCATAGCTTAACTGTAAACCCGTGTCTCTTTATCTCTTGCCATCAACTCTCTAAACTGACCAAAATATTTTTTCCCAATCTTATAGACTAATTTAGCAGGTTGCACTTTCCAGGTGCTAAAGATGTGTTCAACCTGTAAAAGATTCCACAAAGGCTGCAGAAGAAATGCTGTCAAACCTGCAAACAGAAAATCGATCAAGCCTGAAGAAGAAATGCTGCCAAACCTGCTGATAAAAATCAATCAAGTCTGCATAAGAAATGCTGTCAAACCTGCAAAAGGAAATACTAAACACATGCACGATCAGTGGTAGCAAATGCCAGGAACAAAAATATTTCTTAAATGCAACACCATCAAATGCCGGCAGCAAATAAGTATTTCATCATCTCTAAAAAACCAATGTATTCAGATTAATCATGAAACTTTCACTTTTAGTATAAAATATTTGTAAGCCAGTGCCAAAGTTTCTCTGCAACAAAAAGGCTGAGAATCAGCAGAGGGCTCTCTCCCAGTTGATCATTTCTGAACTTCAGAGCTAACGAGCAAATCATATCCACAGGCTTGCCTGAATGTCTGCTCCTCATTAGCCAACTGCTCCTGTAAGGTCAAGATGTGACAATTATCGAGGATTTTTTTTCCTGGCAACGGAAACGGCAGGTCTTGTGCAGTTCTGAGAAGTTGATTTTTTCCCCCTCAGTTTTCACACTTGACTATATCCCTATGAGGGTACAGAGATTCTGTGTTGAAGTTCACTTTTCTCCTCAACTGTTACACTTAACAGCCTCTGCAGAATACAGAGATTATCTTGCTGGTGAAGTCCATTTTCCCTGTTCTCAGTTTTCCCAATTGACAGGTTCCTTTGAAGAGTACAGAAGGCTTTTACATTACTGGTGGTTCACTTTCCCTTTTCTTCAGTTTTCACAATTGACGGCTTCATTCGAAGAGTGCAAAGAGATTTTATTTTGCTAGTGAGCTCCGGTTTCCCCGATTCATGGGAAGATGGTCAGACACAAGACAAACACAAGGGCCTTGGCACAAACACGAACACGATGGCGACTGAAACAAGCAAATAGGAAAAGATACATTCCAGAGCAAAGGTGCAGAAAACCTCATGCTTGGATGTGCAGCTGGAATGCAAAAAAAAAATGTAAGGGGGAAACAAAATGGTCAAAATTTCTTTTGCACAGAAAGATGGAAGTGACGATTTGACACCGTTCCTATGGCTCAAATATCATGGGCATCACAAGTTTGCATAAAAATATCTAGGGCAATTATATCAAGAACAGTGGCGACTGCACTGAAGATTCCCTACAAAAATGTACGCTTCTTTATTAGGGGACACACCAGGGCAATGAAAAAATTAACTTCTGTGACTTGCAGTTTGGCACCTGCCTTGCGGTTTCACATTTGACAGCTGTTCTTTGCCCTTTGGCAACACTGGGTATTTAGATGTCAGGTTGGACTGAGGGTGATCCAGAAAAAAAAACTCAGACCGTGAAAAGTGACTGGGCCATGTGATCAGGAAATAAACCGACATCATCACAACATAATATTTCTCTTGATTGCAGAAGGATGTCAGAACTAAGCGCGTGAGCCCAAAAGCAGCCTGGTGACAAACACAGGACAAGCAAGCCATGAGCTACCCTTGTAGCACGCTGGAGAGAATGTCCAAGGACAAAACTTTGGAGGAATTTTGTGGCTATTATACCTGCCAGAGGACACAATGGGCCTTCTTTGAACTTTAACTCAAGCTCTGATTCGGACTCTTCAGGTTTGTAATATTGTTTTTAACTGAAACTTTTCTTTTAAACAGGGGCCTGGTGTCCAGCCACGGAGAGGGAAGGTAAGCTCTCTCGGCCATCAGGTGACACCACAGCATCTCGACCTGTAGGGTCCCATCCCACCACCAACCCCAACGTAGGACCCACTAATGGTCAGCAGGGGATATCACCTGCTTGCGCTCTTGCCACTTCTCTTCCATCTACTTCTGGTATTTGCACCTTTCCTCTTCCTTTAAACTCTGACTTTTTAACCCTCTCCCTACATTCTCAGGCGCAAACGCAAGTGGGATGATGGTACCACCAGAGCTAGCACGCAAACCTCCCCCAGCCCAACTAAGAGGCTTAAGCGCTCTGCGCATGCTGGCTCGTCGCCTGAAGGCTCTGTTCAGGGAGATGTAGATGTGGACGAGGTAGGACGCGCGGCTCCCACGATGAGGGAAGCAGAAGCGCCTGACCATTCTGCTGGTTCCGCTGTGGCTGGGGTGGCTCCTGCCCCTGCTGCTGGCGTGGATCCTGGTCCACCTGCTGTTCACCAGGGCTGATGGACAGGAAATGTAGGCAAGAGACAAAAATGCATCGAAATAGATATTACTATGCTGCTAATCAATGACAATACCTGCAGCCAATCAAATGTCCTCTAGGGGGTGGAGGGGTGTTAAAGGGAGAAGAGAGGCATGGAGGCGAGAGTAGCAGGACAGGTTTGTAATATTTTTAACAAACTTTTTTTTCTTTTAAACAGGGGCCTGGCGTCCAGCCACAGAGAGGGAAGGGTAAGCTCTCTCGGCCATCAGGTGACACCACAGCATCTCAACCTGTAGGGTCCCATCTGCCCACCAACACTAAGTTAGGGCCCAATATTGGTGAGCAGGGAACATCTTGCGCTGGTGCCAGATCTCCAGTTCCTTCTACGCCTGGTCTGTCTACCTTTCGGCCTCCTTTGAACTTCGACCGAATTTATCTTCACCATCTCCTTTCCTGTACAGGCAAAAACAAGTCGGATGCTGGCGCCACGAAGGTTAGCACCCGAACCTCCCCCCGCCCCCGCCCAACTAAGAGGTGCTCTGCGCCTGCTGGTTCGTCACCTGAAGGTTTTGTTCAGGGAGAGCATGTTCTAAGTTTTCTTTTCGGAAAAAGATCTTTAAAGATAGTAAAATACAGGGCTTACTCTTAGACGATTGGTGACAAGCAGTTGGACACTAATTTCTATAAACTAGGGAAGAAAGCCTGCATTTACGCTTTATGCACAGTTTGGGCATGCGATTTCCCCAAGTCCAGCTGAAATTTGCCATACACCAGAGAACTGACATCAGTGATTGCATCAAGAGCGCAAAGAATTGATTCAGTAAGAGAGAGATCAAGCTTTTCACAGATTGAGAACTCGTTCAGAATCATGCATAACTTGCACCATCGTGACCGTTCCCCATCCCTCAGCTCATTGTGAACACATTTTCTCCGCTGTGCAAAAACAAACTGATTTTAGGGAAGCCATGGTCTGGAGACACTTGTAGTTACGACATCCAGGCCAGGGTGACGGCTTCAAGGCAATTTTTTTTTTGCAAGTGGCAAGAGAAATTGTCAATCAGCCAACAGCGCAGATCAGATGTGTGGGGTCATCAATTTACCATGTTTGTTTTAAAAAACACGTATCTGGTGGTTCAAAGAACTGCTTTTTTGTTTGATGGCAATTTTGCTTGCCAGGTTGATGTTCCAGCCTTGCATAGTTCTTTGCACAAATGCAAATTCCAACACTGTGCAGTAATTATACTGAATGAGACGATGCTCTCAGACCGAAAGATCTCAAGTTTTTAAAGTACGGGCTTGAACATTACACAGTTTAAACTTCCTTAAAAGATCTAATTGCTGATGTGATTTTTTTTTACTTAGTCAAAATAAGTATGAAAACTTTTTTGTCCCAAACTATCCCAAGGTATTTCAAACTTTTAAACACTTGCTCAACTGCCTAGTTTCTTTTACCTTGACAAGTCTGAAAATTCCACCAACTTGGGGCACACTTGTGCAGAACCTAACATACCATTATGTCTGTCTTGTAGTTGGTGGGACAGACTTAGCACACCACGTCATCGGTCTGTCCGTTCCATGTGTTACGGTCCACCAGGCAATGAGTCTATTGCTACAACCCACATGCTGATGGGATGACCAGTTATTGATGTTGCCATTTTGACAATGTGAAAGACTATAAAATCATTTCTCTGTACACGGGGACTCGACATCGAGGTTAGAAACCTCGGGCGTACGGTCAACCAGAAGAATGTCGAGATCTCCCAGCTTCAGCTGGACAACGAACATCTTCAGAACATCAACCGCCAGCTGCAGCGGAGAACCGGGTCTCCGATAATGTAAGTACATCATTCATTTACTCAAACTGTTAAATTAAAAATATTTTTGATACATTGTGTAAAATTACCCATGTGGTCAGCTTGGGTCCATTTACTTATTCCACCTCTATCAATTTATTTCTCATTTTTAAGGAGTTTGCCATGTGAAATCTATTATAGATACTTGATATGGTGTTCTGTTTAGCGAGATAGCATGCACACTTTTATTGCCCTTAGGCTAAACTAAGCAGGCTTCATTTTTATTGTCGGCCAGTGGTTTTATTTTGTTCTCGGTGTTATGTACCTTGCAGGCCCCTTTGCCAGGGTGGGGCGAGGTATATGTCGTGGATAACATAGGTTTCACTACCTTTCGAAATTTTGGGGGTTTGAAGTTTGGACTTTTGAAGTTGAATTGTGTGTCTCGAAACGGACTGTTTCTTCCCAGCGAGTGATTTTGTCAGCCACTTCTACAACGCTCGATAAATTCAGCTGCGCGAAAGTTGGAAATGTAGTCCCCTCGAGTTTACCAGAGTTAGTTCCCCTTGTATCCTTTCTAGCTTGGGGAAATACTAGTTAGTAGGGGGAAAAAATGTAGTCCCACAGACAGATAAACCCCTGTCTGTGGACGAGGTCTTCTATGTAGCAAAAAACCCTTCAGTCTTTGGAGGGAATGGGTATTTTATTGTTATGGCCCAAGTGAGAGGGCAGAGTTCTGGGAAATCCCAATAAGATTTCCCGCACGGCCGACTTACGCGATTGCGCTGTAGCGCGTAAGGATTCGGAACAACCGTGCCCGCGGGAGCTCTGTCCCTCAGCCTTTCTGCGCGCCAACGTCGATGGGGCACACGTTCCAGCTGCTCTGCGTGTCTGGCTGAACCAGGTATGTTATTTGTGGTTTTGTAGGATAGCGATTACTCGTGTACCGCGCTATGTTGTAAAAGTATTGCTGACGAAATTACGTGGCGCGGTCGTCGTGAGTCTTATGTTTCCCCCTGCAATGTATGCAATGGGGGGGGGGGGGCTGATGTATTTGTATGATGATTTATATTTAGAGAGGTCATGGGTTAATTTTTATGGGGGACTAGAATGAAGACCGGGATGGGTTGGGGACGACGATCATATTGTGATAAATTTCGGAATTGTCCCGTGTGTCACGTGTTGGGGTCTGGTGGGTCAAGGAGATTGCACCATAGATTCCAGGTGTG
>SMGT01000526.1:12931-26745 GCA_004794575.1 Lanistes nyassanus | reverse complement strand
CCTCTTGCGGTAACTCAGCCTCCGTGTCAGTCCAACATAGGCGATACTACAACTCATCAACTGCCGGAAGGTGCTAACTGTAGTGCCAGAATAACCAACGACTGTTGCCGGTACAGCTGTGTGTTGGTTTATAGACGTTAGCGCACATCTCGCTGGCGTCCATAAACCTAATATCGGTACACTGTTACACCTCCCGGTTTTATGGCTACTCTGCGGCTGCATCTGCATCAGAAGCGCACGAAGAAAGCAGCCGTGAGGTTTACCTCTGACTGTGCCCCTCTGTCTTCAAAATCCTTTTCTCACCTTATCTACTGTTCCTGTAGCTCTCACTCCACTGAAGAGTAACTTCCTCGCTACAGAGCTCGTATGACAGCGCAACCGTGTGTGACAGATGTCGTGTTCCTGACATCAGGGTGCCTGAGGTATTACAATTTAGGACGGAGAGTTTACAAAGAAAGGTAAAAGGTGATGAGGATTCTCAGGCAAGGTAACCTCGCATAAGCTTTATCTTCTTTTACTTGCAATAAGTCAGTCGTAAACCACACTAAGAGAACTAATTTTATTTAGTATGACACTTCTAGAGTAAACTGAATGCAAACAAGCGTGTTTATAGAACAGAACAGTCCGAATATACACTGGATTTTCTCAATTTTCGCGGAACAGACGCGCGTATTCTCTTTGTAAAAGCACACAGTTTCGCCCACCAGTAAACATGATGAAGGCTGTTAAAACTGAAACACTTCAGAAGAATACCGTTTCGATACAAACACTTTTCTGGGTCCAACACAATCCACAACACTGTCCGCTTTTGTCGACACTATTACGGCGAATGTAGTTCGATTAGCGTTCCTGGAGCTGAAGGTAGACTTACATTTCCAATTGCAGCAATCCCTCAAGTCTAGTTTCTTGTCCGTTTCGATGTCACCAGGTGATTGCTAGTGCGGTCCTGCTAACAATCGTACTCCGAAACGAAAACGCTCCACATGGCTTGTTGTAAGCAATCACAGCACATGGCCATCATCAGTAAAGTTAGGGTGAGTTTGGGTCAGGTGAGTAGTGAGCTCACCACTGTGTACGAATAAAGTTTGACACGTGAGACATACGTAATGCTGGGTATAACATGTCCTCATCTTTCTTTTGAGGGAAGCACTTTGTGTGTATAACTTGTTGTGTGTGACATCTTTGGTGAGATGTTTGCCAGTGTGTGTTATCGTGTGTTTAAGGTTCTTTGTATGTGCAAATGATTTACCACATGTGTAAAAGCGGTTGCGAGTGTGTGTTCTCATGTTTCTAGTAAAGTCAATTTCCTGTGTAAATGTTTTACGACCTGCGCAACATTTGTATGGACGGTCGTCAGTGTGTGTTCTAATGGTTCTAGTAAGGTTAGTTTTCTGTGTAAATGTTTTACCACATGTGACACATTTGTATGGACGATCGTCAGTGTGTGTTCTTATGTGTCTTATAAGGATACATTTATGCTTGAATGTTTTACCACATGTGTCACATTTGTATGGACGGTCGTCAGTGTGTTTTCTTATGTGTGTTATAAGGTTACCTTTATGATTGAATGTTTTACCACATGTGTCACATTTGTATGACAGGTCGTCAGTGTGTGTTCTTATGTGTGTTATAAGGTGACCTTTCTGCTTGAATGTTTTACCACACGTGTCACATTTGTATGGACGGTCGTCAGTGTGTGTTTTTATGTGTGTTATAAGGACACCTTTATGCTTGAATGTTTTACCACATGTGTCACATCTGTATGGACGATCGTCAGTGTGTGTTCTTATGTGTCTTATAAGGATACATTTATGCTTGAATGTTTTACCACATGTGTCACATTTGTATGGACGGTCGTCAGTGTGTGTTCTTAGGTGTGTTATAAGGACACCTTTATGCTTGAATGTTTTACCACATGTGTCACATCTGTATGGACGATCGTCAGTGTGTGTTCTTATGTGTCTTATAAGGATACATTTATGCTTGAATGTTTTACCACATGTGTCACATTTGTATGGACGGTCGTCAGTGTGTGTTCTTATGTGTGTTATAAGGTTACATTTATGATTGAATGTTTTACCACATGTGTCACATTTGTATGGACGGTCGTCAGTGTGTGTTCTTATGTGTGTTATAAGGTGACCTTTCTGCTTGAATGTTTTACCACATGTGTTACATTTGTATGGACGGTCATCAGTGTGTGTTCTTATGTGTGTTATAAGGACACCTTTATGCTTGAATGTTTTACCACATGTGTCACATCTTTTTGGACGATCGTCAGTGTGTGTTCTTATGTGTGTTATAAGGACACCTTTACGATCGAATGTTTTGCCACATGTGTCACAATTGTAAGGACGATCTTCAGTGTGTGTTCTTATGTGTGTTATAAGGTCACCTTTACTCTTGAATGTTTTACCACATGTGTCACATTTGTATGGACGATCGTAAGTGTGTGTTGTTATGTGTCTTATACGGTTACCCTTCTGCTTGAATGTTTTACCACATGTGTCACATCTGTATGGACGGTCGTCAGTGTGTGTTCGTATGTGTGTTATAAGGTCACCTTTACCCTTGAATGTTTTACCACATGTGTCACATTTGTATGGACGATCGTCGGTGTGTGTTCTTATGTGTGTTATAAGGACACCTTTACGCTTGAATGTTTTACCACATGTGTCACATTTGTATGGACGGTCGTCAGTGTGTATTCTTATGTGTCTAGTCAGATCAGGGCAAGGATTGTCGCCAGTATCCATTCTTACGTGATATGTGAGGCTACCTTTCTGTGAGAATAGTTTACTACACGTATAACATGTACGGACGGTAACCAGTATGTACTATTACGTGTGTTGTAAGGTTACTGTTTTGCAAGAATGTTTCACCACATGTGTCACATCTGTATCATCGATCACCAGCAGTTATTATCAAGGGCCGTGTGAGGTGACGTTTCTTCGCGAATGTTTTGCTACTTGTGCCGCATACATATGGACAGTCGCCAGTGCGTATTTTTAATTGGGTTTACAGGTTATAGTTGTTTAAAAATGACTTGGCACATGTCTGGCACGGGTATGTTCGCCCACCCCTATGTGTTAGCCTGCGTCTGTTGAGGGTATCAGAGCTGGCGAAGAACGTCACACGTAGAACAGCCGAAAGACCGGTCAACCATCACCTCAAACACACCTGGAAAACATGTATAGATGTGTGCAGAACATCACCGGGTAATTATCTATAAAAGAAATAGTGGAATGCCTAAACGAGACAATCTCATTTCAGAGACTGTAATGAAAACAACCTTTGAATGATCATTTTGGTGATCAACAGAACATTTTTCTCATACTAGGATTGTTACTCAATTTTCCCCTATGGTAATTTTCACATATTGTAATTTAAGTTCAACAAGCAAATCTCTGCAAAAGAAACTAAATAACTTATATTGTTTAAAAATGCATAATATCAAACAGAACCTTTTTATTATATGCTTTTCGAAAATCTGCCTTTTCACAAAGAGGGTGTATGTGTACATAGTTTCACTTCTTGTTTACAGTATAGCTTTTAGGAGTGCGGAGTATGGAGCGTTGGGTGTATGGCTGAAGTGATGTGAGTTACGTTCACCTTCTTTTCTTTTTAGCACTGCTCTTGGGTAACCACTGCTGGCCACCCTCTGACATGGGTCTTCTGTGACGTCACCAGTGTGTATGTCGTCCTGGTTGTTCTGCACATCTTAGATTGCCAGATAAACAATGGTTACAAATAATTCAACAGCATTCAGTGTGAAAATGTTAGGTAGGTTAAACACACTGACGACAGTCCATACCCATGTGATACTTGCGTCAAAAAAGCATTTCAAATTAGAATTGACCACACATAGAAACACTAACGTCTGCGTGCATATGCGCAGTAGGATCTCTGTCTCTAGCTCTATCTGTCCCTCTCTCCCCATTAACTATTAATGGACTGTTACCATCAAAAATGGAATGATTTCATTAACAACAGTGATCGCTTCCACCAAGTGTGAACTCTCTCCCTCTTTTTTATTCTCTCTCTCACTCTCACTCGAACGAATGAACAAACGGAGGAGAGAGAGAGACAGACTGGAGAGAGAGGGAGATAGAGAGCATCCGAAGCGAGCATCCGGCTATTGACAATATATTCGTACTCTATTATCCAAAAGTATTTGTTGAAAAAATCTGGAAAAGTATGTGTATGTTTTGTCGATTTCAAAAAGCATTCGATACAATCAATCGTAATGTCCTCTGGAGAATACTTCGTTCTGCTGGTGTCAGTGAGAAAATGTTGAATATGCTGCAAGATATGTATACAAATGTCAAATCCTGCATAAGATGTGGAGACGGATAGACAGATTGGATTGAATGCAATGCTGGGGTTAGGCAAGGCTGTGTTCTTTCACCCGTTTTGTTCTCCTTTTTTTTGATGAACTGGCTGTGTTCTAATGGTATGCACGGTATTCAGCTTGTTCTGGATGTCATACAGTTACTTATATTACTGTTTGCTGATGGTGTGGCACTTTTCTCATGCTCTAGTGTCGGTTTACAAAAGCAGATCAATTTATTGAGGGAATTTTCTGTGAATTTTGGTATTGCTGTTAACCTGCAGAAAACGAAAGTGATGGTTTTTAGGAAAGGAGGCTTCCTTGGTGCTAAAGAGACCTGGTATTATGGAGGTCATGGTCTAGAAGTGGTCAACTCCTATAAATATCTGGGTCTCCATTTTACCACAAAACTTTCCCTGACTAGTGCAGTAAGTGAGTTAGCATCAAAAGCTAAAGTAAGGACATGCCAAATCTTAAGATGTCTTTGGAAACTTAAAGATGTCATTCCCAGAGAGGTATTTTTCAAGATGTTCGACCTGCAGGTTATGCCTATGTTACGCTATGCATCTGACGTTTGGGGATATGACGCCATAGAAAAAGTACATCTTTTTGCTTGCAAAAGATTTTTAAGTGTAGGCCTTAACACCCCTAATAAATTAATATACAAAGACCAGTACACATAATGTCTAAAGTAAGATGTATCAAATATTGGCTCAGCCTTGTTAGGATGTCTAATGACAGATTACCACGCAAAACCTACAACATTCTATTCTACATGCAGGACTTAGACAAACGCAACTGGGCATACTTTGTAAAACAGCTCCTGTGTGTAAATGGATTTGGTATTGTGTGGCTCCAGCAGGGCACAGGGAATGCCGGTAGATTCGTTCGTGAGTTTAAGCAACGACTTGTGGATTGTTTTGCCCAAAACTGGCACTCTGACCTGGAGGCTAGTGAAAGGCTAGAAATGTATGCATCGTACAAGAGTTATGTACAGCCGGAACGATATGCTGACCTATATCAGCTAAGATGCTTTAGAATAGCCTTCATTAAGTTTAGATTTGGCATTTCTGACATTACAGTTCACAAACTGGGGTACAGAAGAGACGTGGCTCCGCGCGATCTGCCATGTCCTGCATGTAAATTAGCAGTAGGGGATGAAGCACATTTTCTCTTTTTCTGTAAGGCCTAGGGTGAGATCAGACAAGGCATTCCCCTGTTGGTAAATGTGCAACACTCAGATATGAACAGTGTGTCCCGTGTCTTAGGAGATACCACTGACGATAGCATCAACCAAATTTCAGTTTTTCTGTACAAAGCCTTTACGGTTCGAAACACCTACACCAAATGAAGCTTGTCTGGTAGTTTGTTCGTGCGGCCCGCTATGTAACGATGTATCTATTAACGCTGTATCAGTGTATGTGTCGGCTACCGACCTGGCAATTTCTCTGTATTTATTACCACCCCCGTGATGTGACCTAAAAAGGTGGAATCAATAAAATTCAAAGTATCTCTCACTCGAACGAATGAACAAACGCGGGAGAGAGAGAGACTTGAGAGAGAGAGAGAGAAAGAGAGAATACAATGGTCTCTGCATTTTGAAATTTCTAAGAATATCGATTCCCCTTCCCCTCCACCCACCAAACCACAGTATCCCCCACACATACCAACTCGTAAAAAGATAATGAAAGTAAATGCAGAAAAAAGAGTTAAAAGAAAAAAAAGACATTTCTCTTTACATTATTAGCCAGCCATGCACAACACTTGGTCAACTTGCACTTGGTCACACCTGTTAGAACGAAATAAAAATTATGAAAACTTTACTAAAATAATGTAAAATTATATCAACTGAATATAAAGACTTTCGAACTACCAGACGATCCACTGGCCAAAGTTTGAACTGGCGTAGACCTGTCACTTCAGTTAAACTGTTCTGGATTACAATTACATATGCTGAAGAATCTTAATAGTTCAAATAAATTTACCTTAAAATGCTTCTGTCTTTCTCAGTCTCTCTCAAACTAAATACGTGGAGTCACATCTACATACATTTGCTCCGAGTTCTAACTGATGTAGCAAACGACCGGGTGAAAACGGAAGTTAAAAACTAAAAGCTTCTGGAAAGTTCTGCGTTACTTCAGGCTGCTAATTTGAAATTGTTCCTGTATTTTAGTTTCCAAGTAGTAACAAAGTTCATCTTTTTCAAATTTAATGATTTGCAAGCACGTAAATTCGTTCTAAATGCTGAAACCGAAGATCTCATAATTATGAGAGGACAGCTAGATCTAATTTGTCACGTGACCTGCTTATTGTTTAGGTTTTTGTACACCTTGCCCCATTGTCGTCTGCTACAGATTGGGATCTTAATTAGCTGTCTTCTTTGTAATTTTCATTTTGTAGAAGGCCAAAGTAATGGAGTCCTTGACCAAAGTTAGCACGCCGAGACAAGAGATCAAATAATCTTTACGTAGTTCATTACGAGAGACACTCAACTGACTTAATATTGCAGCATTTTTAAGTAAAGTGGCCAATAAAATTGATGCTGATAATTAATAGACTAATGTATGATGACATTCTTTTTCGTTACTGAATTCTGTTTCCTTACAAACAATGTTATTTGACACGCACCGGATCTTAAAAATGAACACAGCAATTTAGCTTGAGATGTACAAAATCGTTTTTCTTCTGATGAACGTTTTGCTTTTATTCTCAAGTCATTTGCTATAAGAACATTACAATATGTCAAGATGTTTACCCTCTCTTGAAGTCTTGCCAGAATATTGCAATATCATACACGTAAAATGTGACCAATCCTTATCCTCATTTTAGTGCCCGTTGCAATATTGGCAGCTGTAGTTTTAATGGCCCAATCTCTTCACATGTTGGCTACTTTCGTTTCCAGTGAAATTTTTCATGATCATGTATGCACTGTTTGCAAGAATAATGGCTTATAAAAAGGGCTGATTTCCTTCAAAGGCCTGGAAAAAGACGATTTTTAAGCAGGATTTGAGCATCATGGGTAGAGCCAGGTCACTTCTAAAATGAATGAAAAATTGTGCACTGCAGTTTTTTTTATGAAAATGCATACAAATTCCGTAAACCGAACTGATTCAATGAACATGCTATTGCTGAACATTTACAAAACGTGTTAAACGAAATGCAAAAGCGTTCACACAACTAAATGAGTAAATGATGAAACCTTATGATTGCTATCTGTGCCAGAATAAAGGAGAAAAATGTTCCTTACTTTGGCACGACATGGATTTCGTTGATCATGGGCAAGGCGAAGCTTTTGGCAATGAAGCAAATTACCAATGCTTGACCACACTAAACAGTGCAGTGGTGTAGACAAGGTGCCAAGGAAACGTACTCTACTTTTTCCCCAACCCATTCTTATGGTTGCGGCGCATTCTGAGTGATATGTCAGTGGAGACATGCCTAAATTCTCCCTGGGGTTTGGGTACAAAATCTGTAATCAACGGTGGACTTTTTCAATTAAACTAGTAGGTATCCAGTTAAACTTGTGACGAATGTGTTAGTCATTCATACGCCAGTGTTGATGGTGATTGTGTTGAGTTAAGGAGAGAGAAAGAACACTCTTCACCCGTAGTGTGTGACTGTGTGGGTGAGCTGTGACGTCTAGTCAGTAGTTATTACCGTCTACAGAAAGTTGGTTTCACTTTATTCTAGAAGGGATGACGCATCCATAGTGTAAACTTCCTTCAAATATTATAGTTCAAAGTACACTGGAGAAGAAGATCGTTGTTGAAAATCTTTCTGAGATAGGGGCGGGATTTGATCACGAAACCGCTTTTCCCAATTTCAGTCCAGTTTTTAGTGTATAGAACACGTCCGTGTGTCTGTGTGAATAAACTGTATTGTTAAGATTCAATGCTAGTTAAATGTTGGTTTCCAAATCCAATCTTTAAGTGGATGTCGAATTACCTGTGTAGTAAATGTTCTTCGTTATCGCTGTTTAATATTACACGTTAGTCTCCATGTGACAATTATCAAGGAGTATCTATACACAAACAGAATGATGTGGTTTTTTTTTTGCGGATTTTATGTGCTACAGTACACTGCAGTATTTAGAATCCATGGGCTATAACATCTCCTCTCGTGAGTGCAGTGTCCTGCTGTATTTCTGGGCGGTGCCTTCAACATCCACTCCCTACAAACAGGTCCATCCTAAGCAAGGCTGCCACTGTTCAACAAAGCAAGTTGACAAAAACTGTGAAAGGACTCTATTGTCCGCCTAAAGAATAAAAATGCGATTGAAACTCGAACCCCCTGTGACGAATCTAGTTCACAGTCTGTGCCATCTGTCCATCCATTGTCGACGCGAAGTTTCACGATTGGATTCTTCACGTGACGTCAAAATTGTGGCGTCACGATCTGTTTCGATGACGAAAATCTACTCGTGACGGCAACACGTCTGATCGCAAGTCAACGGAAAGGACTGAGACCAAATCATCACTCTTTCCAGCCGGACAGGTGGCGCACCAGGACGCTGCCCAATGAACCGCCACAACCGTCTCCCAACCGGAACAGACTGCTGGGAAGCTGCACAGGCACACACGTTTACTACACCGTGCGGCGAAACTAGTCGTCTGGTAATTCAACCACTGTAGTTGCAACGGTGTGAATGGAATTATGCTTTAAAATTTCCTTCCTAACGAATGAATGCACGTCAGTTGGTTTCGCCGTCTCATAACGCCTAGTCTCAAAACACTTAGTGATTTTACAATTGTGAATGTTTCGTGTTGCTACGTTTTTTAGCGCAGAAATTATCCGTTTTGGTTATGAAAATGTCGCGTGATCTACTTTTGTCCCAGGTCGCAGCGTTAACCGCCGCACGTCCCGACAAAAGTTTCCGCGCCGATGTGCACAGTTCTGCTGTGTTACAGGAGGAATGTTTCGCCTATTGGCCTATACTTCCTTCGCCTACACTTCTGTTCGCCAATTCTTCTTTTCCGTCAATCCGCCATTCCGCCACTTCATCTGTTCCATGTTACGTTGTTTCGCCGTTGCGCTACCTTCCTCCTAGTCAAGTTCAACATCTCGTTCTCCATTCGCCGTCGTCTTCACTTCATCGCCCGCCACGTCAGCACCCCATCGCCGCACCCTTCGCAACACCGCTGCATAACCGCACAACTGTCATCACTCCACTTCGCATCCGAAACATCGATCACAGCGTCATCAGTTCGAGGACACACGCGGACTGTGCCTTCCGACGCGAGTGCTAAGTCACGTGTACTGTGCTGGCGCAAGCGTTGTGTAACATCTCCAGACGGACGCACTCGCACGACAGCAAACCCCGACAGCAAATTGACTACACCAAAGTTTAGTGCTAAAAATATACTAAGCGATTGCACGGCCGTTCACTAAACGCTACTTTTAAACGCTACACCCAATCTTGATAGTCTAGTGGCTTTCTCTTGGATCTTTCTCCCATGTCTCTTCAAAACAAAAATGTCACCTCGAGCGGAGGAGGGGGGTCGTCTGCCTGGTGCCAACTGGACACCTGGAGAAACACTTCAAGCAGCACCTCCTTCCACCGGCCAGCCTCGATCCGTGCCCGCAGTGCTTCCTTTTGGTCGGGCGTTGGCATAATTTCGTCCACTAGCCGGTGTAAGTGCCGATCCGCCAAACGCACAGGCGACGTACTGATGTTCTCCATCTTTTACTTATTTCTTCATTAGAGGCGCACGTGGAAGGCAACTCTGTAGCTCACCCTCCGCTGTGCCCCTCAGTCTTCTGCCTGCTAACTCCTGCCTTGGGCTTCGGTGTCAAATCTGTCTAAGTCCCATGGTCAGGCGCGCATAAGCTTTGCGGCTGGGCGCAGGTTCGAGCAAGCTTATTCCTTCTGTGTCCTTCTCTCTCTTGATCTCCAATCTGAATCTCTTGATTCTCGCATGTCCCACTGTTCTTATTTCCCCCTACTCCAACGCCCTCTACATCACATGGTCAATTTTCTGCGTAAATGATTTACCACATGTGTTACATGGGTAAGGATGGTCGCCAGTATGCATTCTTACGTGATATGTGAGGCTACTTTTCTTTGTGAATATTTTACTACACGTATAACATGTACGAACGGTAACCAGTATGTAATATTACGTGTGTTGTAAGGTTACTGTTTTGCATGAATGTTTCACCACATGTGTCACATCTGTATCATCGATCACTAGCAGGTATTGTCAAGGGCCGTGTGGGGTGACGTTTCTTCGCGAATGTTTTGCTACTTGTGCCGCATACATATGGACAGTCGCCAGTGTGTGTTTTTAAGTGGGTTTAGAGGTTATAGTTGTTTAAAAATGACTTGGCACATGTCTGGCATGAGTATGTGTTAGCCTGCATCTGCTGAGGGCATCAGAGCTGGCGAAGAACGTCACACGTAGAACAGCCGAAAGACCGGTCAACCGTCACCTCAAACACACCTGGAAAACATGTATAGATGTTTGCATTCAACCTTTGATTGTTTTGTTATTCAACAGAACATTTTTCTCATACTAGGATTGTTACTCAATTTTTCACTTATGGTAATCTTCACATATTGTAATTTAATTTCAACAAGCAAATCCTCTATACAAGAAACTATCTAATTTAAATTGTGTAAAAATGCATACTATCAAACAGAACCTTTTTTTTTGATTTACTGTTCGAAAATCTGCCTTTACACAAAGAGGGTGAATGTGTGCTTATCTTGCTCCAAGTTCTAAAATGACCTTTTGTACAAGATATATCCTTGTTTTCTCATCGTGTAAACGCTGTTCAGCGCGTAGACTCTAAATATTTCTAACACTAATTGCGTGTAAAATCTGTTAAAATATGTGCTGTGTGTGTAAATAGTACATAAGAGGTATGCTACGCGTTTGTAAGTGTTCTAAACATACCCCTACTTTTCACGCAAAACAAAACCCAGTGAGACACACACAAGGCTTGATCACGATGAAAACAGACGATTTACATAAATCTAAAGAAACATTACTATTTTGTCATTGTAATCATGTGTCATGTACAAAGAGTACTATACTGTTTCATCGTGTATCCCCATGGGCAGCGCACTTGGTACGCCGGGCATGTGTGTTCCAAGTGTGTGGAAGAGTGAAAGAGCTTTCTCTCACTACGCAACCCTTCTTTCCACTGCTGTACTGGCAACGCCTGAGAAGGCGCGTGCACGTTCCAAAATTCTTTATTCAGTCCCTTCTTCTTTGCTCCTTGTACCGCGGACTTGACGATACACCTAATTTCTTTGTCTCAGTTACTGTTTCATAACGTCTAGTGGTTAAGTGGACACCTCTCTCGCGCGTTAGCGGGCACTTTATGCCAACATCTCGCTGGCGTCCATAAACCTAATATCGGTACACTGTTACACCTCCCGGTTTTCTGCATCAGAAGCGCACGAAGAAAGCAGCCCTCAGGTTCACCTCTGACTGTGCCCCTCTGTCTTCAAAATCCTTTTCTCACCTTATCTACTGTTCCTGTAGCTCTCACTCCAATGAAGACTAACTTCCTCGCTACAGAGCTCGTATGACAGCCCAACCGTACATGACAGATGTCGTGTTCCTGACATCAGGGTGCCTGAGGTATAGCAATTTAGAAGGGAGAGTTTACAAAGAAAGGTAAAAGCTGATGAGGATTCTAAAGCAAGGTAACCTCGCATAAACTTTCTCTTCTTTTGCTTGTAATGATAAGTCAGTCGTAAACAAAAGAAGTAATTTTATTTATTATGACACTTCTAGAGTAAACTGAATGCAAACAGGCGTGTTTATAGAACAGAACAGTCCGCATATACATTGCTGGATTTTCTCAATTTTCGCGGAACAAACGCGCGTATTCTCTTTATCAAACCACACAGTTTCGCCCAGCAATAAACATGATGAAGGCTGTTAAAACTGAAACACTTCAGAAGAATACCATTTCGATACAAACACTTTCTGGGTCCAGCACAATCCACAACACTGTCCGCTTTTGTCTGTCCGTTGTTTGAGAATACCAAAAAATCGCAGTGAATCTGGTTCGTGGCTGTCGACACTATTTCGGCGAAGGTAGTTCGATTAGCGTTCCTGGAGCTGAAGGTAGACTAACCTTTGCAATTGCAGCAATCCCTCAAGTCTAGTTTCTTGTCCGTATCGATGTCACCAGGTGATTGCTAGTGCGGTCCTGCTAACGATCGTATTCCCAAACGAAAACGCTCCACATGGCTTGTTGTAAGCAATCACAGCACATGGCCATCATCAGTAAAATTAGGGTGAGTTTGGGTCAGGTGAGGAGTGAGTTCTCCACTGTGTACGAATAAAGTTTGACACGTGAGACATACGTAATGCTGGTTATAACATGTCCTCATCTTTCTTTTGAGGGAAGCACTTTGTGTGTATAACTTGTGTGTGACATCTTTGGTGAGACGTTTGCCATTGTGCGTTATCGTGTGTTTGAGGTTCTTTGTATGTGCAAATGATTTACCACATGTGTAAAAGCGGTTGCGAGTGTGTGTTCTCATGTTTCTAGTAAAGTCAATTTCCTGTGTAAATGTTTTACATGTGCAAAATTTGTATGGACGGTCGTCAGTATGTCTTCTCATGTGTCTAGTAAGGTGAGTTTTCTGGGTAAATGTTTTACCACATGTGTCACATTTGTATGGACGGTCATCAGTGTGTGTTCTTATGTGTCTTATAAGGACACCTTTATGGTTGAATGTTTTACCACATGTGTCACATCTGTATGGACGATCGTCAGTGTGTGTTCTTATGTGTGTTATAAGGACACCTTTACGCTTGAATGTTTTACCACATGTGTCACATTTGTATGGACGGTCGTCAGTGTGTATTCTTATGTGTGTTATAAGGTGACCTTTCTGCTTGAATGTTTTATTACATGTGTCACATTTGTATGGACGATCGTCAGTGTGTGTTCTTATGTGTGTTATAAGGACACCTTTACGCTTGAATGTTTTACCACACGTGTCACATTTGAATGGACGGTCGTCAGTGTGTGTTCTTATGTGTCTAGTAAGGTGAGTTTTCTGTGTAAATGTTTTACCACATGTGTCACATTTGTATGGACGGTCATCAGTGTGTGTTCTTATGTGTGTTATAAGGACACCTTTATGCTTGAATGTTTTATTACATGTGTCACATCTGTATGGACGATCGTCAGTGTGTGTTCTTATGTGTGTTATAAGGACACCTTTAAGCTTGAATGTTTTACCACATCTGTCACATTTGTATGGACGGTCGTCAGGGTGTATTCTTATGTGTGTTATAAGGTGACCTTTCTGCTTGAATGTTTTACCACATGTGTCACATTTGTATGGACGATCGTCAGTGTGTGTTCTTATGTGTGTTATAAGGACACCTTTACGCTTGAATGTTTTACATCTGTCACATTTGTATGGACGGTCGTCAGGGTGTATTCTTATGTGTGTTATAAGGTGACCTTTACGCTTGAATGTTTTACCACATGTGTCACATTTGTATGGACG
>SMGT01000524.1:2291-18748 GCA_004794575.1 Lanistes nyassanus | reverse complement strand
GACCGTTTCCACGAGAACGGCCGGGTGTCCCGTCAGAAACTTATCCACACGTCTTGTGGTTTGTATCCCTTGTGTTTGTGGTTTGTATCCCTTGTGTTTGTGGTTTGTACCCCTTGTGTTTGTGGTTTGTATCCCTTGTGTTTGTGGTTTGTATCCCTTGTGTTTGTGGCTTGTATCCCTTCTGTTTGTAGTTTGTATCCCTTATAATTGTGGTTTGTATCCCTTGCGTTTGTGGTTTGTATCCCTTGTGTTTGTGGCTTGTATCCCTTCTGTTTGTAGTTTGTATCCCTTATAATTGTGGTTTGTATCCCTTGTGTTTGTGGTTTGTATCCCTTGTGTTTGTAGTTTGTATCCCTTATGTTTGTGGTTTGTATCCCTTCTGTTTGTGGTTTGTATCCCTTAAGTTTGTGGTTTGTATCCCTTGTGTTTGTGGTTTGTATCCCTTGTTTGTAGTTTGTATCCCTTATGTTTGTGGTTTGTATCCCTTCTGTTTGTGGTTTGTATCCCTTGTGTTTGTGGTTTGTATCCCTTATGTTTGTGGTTTGTATCCTTGTGTTTGTGGTTTGTATCCCTTATGTTTGTGGTTTGTATCCCTTGTGTTTGTGGTTTGTATCCCTTATGTTTGTGGTTTGTATCCCTTGTGTCTGTGGTGATGGTGGTGCAAGCGGAAGAGAGAAAGAACACACCACGGCTGTCATGTCACGTGCACCGTGTGACATACTGAGAGAACACGACGCGGCTGTCATGTCATGTGCACCGTGTGAAATACTGAGAGAACACGACCCAGTTATCGTGTACACGTGCACCGTGTGACATACTGAGAGAACACAACCTGGCTGTCATGTCATGTGCACCGTGTGACATACTGAGAGAACACAACCCAGCTGTCATGTCATGTGCACCATGTGACATACTGAGAGAACACGACCCAGTTATCGTGTACACGTGCACCGTGTGACATACTGAGAGAACACAACCCGGCTGTCATGTCATGTGCACCGTGTGACATACTGAGAGAACACGGCGCGGCTGTCATGTCACGTGCACCGTGTGAAATACTGAGAGAACACGACCCAGTTATCGTGTACACGTGCACCGTGTGACATACTGAGAGAACACAACCTGGCTGTCATGTCATGTGCACCGTGTGGCATACTGAGAGAACACAACCCAGCTGTCATGTCATGTGCACCGCGTGACATACTGAGAGAACACGACGCGGTTGTCGTGTACACGTGCACCGTGTGACATACCACACTGCATCGAACGGCTGGGCTGTGAGCAGCTCTTGGCTGTGCTTGCTGTCATCTGGCATGGCCGTTAGTTTAGTCCTCTTTCCTCCCTGTCAAGCACAGGGTCTCGACGGCTGTCCTCCACTTCTTGTGGTCTCTAGACATTTTTTGGTGCTCCTTCCCAAGGCAGGTGACGGCTTTGAGTTCCTCCATCAGGCTCCGTCTGTATGTCGGCTTTGGATGCTCCGTCTGTATGTCGGCTTTGGACGCCCCATCTTGGCTTGCTGCGGGTTCCAGTCTAGCGACTGCCGAGTGACGTTAACGTTTGAGACATTGTTTCTGCAGTGTGTCCGACCCATCCCAGTTTTCTTCTCCCGACCTGGATTGACACTTGCTCCTGGTTGGCCTTGTCCATAGGTCAGTGTCTGGCATTCTGTCGAACCACTTGATGTGGAGGATCTGTCGGAGGCATTTGTTGATAAAGGACTGGATCTTTTTGGAACTACTGCTGGTGACTGTCAAAGTTTGTGACCCATACATGAGAAAAGATTTCATATTTAGCCAAAAACTTGGAGCTTAGTCATTGGTCTGATTTCCAGACTGGGCGAAGGGTGGCAAAGGCTTGTCGAACTTTCTTCATCCTAGACTCGATGTCTTCGTCTGTCCCTCCGAAATGGCTGATCTTGCTGCCCAGGTCGGTGAACTCGCTGGCATCCTGTACTTCCCCCTCCCTGATCACAATCGGTGTTTCTTGCCTCTGGTCTTCTCTTGGCTGATCTTCAAGCCAACACGTGCGGTCTCTCCCCGCGAGTCCAGTTTTCCTGGCAGCCGTGAGACAGCAAGGCAGGGTCGTCTGCGAACTCCAGATCTTGTAGCTTCCCACTAAGCGCCCTCTGGGTGGCTTTTCCAGAGTCGGCATAGGGTGCACGTGTCACCCAGTAGAGCACCATCACGACGAGAAGGGACAGTAAACATCTCTGTCTGACCCCACAGATGACAGGCTGTACGTGTCACCCAGTCGGACACCACCAGGAAGAGAAGAGGTGACAGTAAACATCTCTGTCTGACCTCAGTGACAACCTGGAAATCCTCTGACAGTCTCCCGTCATGGATAACTTGACAACTATTGAGAACGTAGAGAATATTGCCTGTATGTCTGTACTGTGAATAATAACATAGTTTAGCCTTGGAACTGCATTTTATTTTTCATATCCGAGTGAAAGGGCGTGTCGTGGAACGTATAGTAATCTGTTGCGCAAATCATGCGTGTTATAAAAGGAAATCCTCTAACCTGGGTGCTGCAACAAACGTGAAAGGAATCTATAATGATCGAGTGTAACAGGAAAAGAGAAGAGACGAGGAAGAAAGTATCTTATTCCAAATTCACCCACTTCGTAGCCCTAGGTAACATCGTGATACGTTCCAAGACCCACTTCGTAGCCCTAGGTAACATCGTGATACGTTCCAAGACCCACTTTGTAGCCCTAGGTAACATCGTGATACGTTCCAAGACCCACTTCGTAGCCCTAGGTAACATCGTGATACGTTCCAAGACCCACTTCGTAGCCCTAGGTAACATCGTGATACGTTCCAAGACCCCCTTCGTAGCCCTCGGTAACATCGTGATACGTTCCAAGACCCACTTCGTAGCCTTCGGTAATATCGTGATACGTTCCAAGACCCACTTCATAGCCCTCGGTAATATTGTGATACGTTCCAAGACCTACCGCGGATCTCCGAAACCGAGGATAGTACATAAATATATAGCGAGCAAACTTACTGAAAGCTTTTATTAAACACTCAATAAATCTTTTTATAAGCAATTGTTTGCTTTGTTACAAAGACAAAAGCAGCAAGCAAATAAAAGTAGCAGACAAATATTAGGTTTGGTGTTTCAATAGCTTAACAAAAAACAGTTATTTTATGACAGAGTCGAAGGGACTATCCGCACGACTCGGGGAGTCGTGGTCTCTCTCTCTATATGGTGCCATTCATTCTTTTATCCACACAACTCGCACGTGTCGTGGTCTCTCTCTCTATATATAGTGCCATTTATTCTTTTATCCACACCACTCACACGTGGCGTGCGCTGGCAGTGCACCTTCTCTTATCCACATGACCAGCGGATGTGTTTCGCTGTTATTGTGCAATCCATAATCGATGATGTTATGATTACACATACTGTCAGTTTTGTTTCACATTTGGAAGTGACATGTAATGTGAGTTCCTAATTAGGTTTACGGCAATTAGACTAGAAGCTGCGGTTCGAATCACCTGGTTAATTCCCCGGATTTCCCTCCCTCCCCCCTTTTTTGATAAAAGAAGCCACTGCATGCCTTCAAAATTTTAATTTGTAACAATATTTTCTTCGTTTAAATTTTATCTCACACGAGACCCGCACAAATTCGTAGTCACCAATTGCAACCTTCAGCTACACCAGTCGTGCGGATAGAAGAATGTGTCCCAAAAGCTCACAATCTGGAGTCGTGTGGATAAAAGAATGTGTCCCAAAAGCTCACAATCTGGAGTCGTGTGGATAAAAGAATGTGTCCCAAAAGCTCACAATCTGGAGTCGTCTGGATAGAAGAATGTGTCCCAAAAGCTCACAATCTGGAGTCGTGTGGATAAAAGAATGTCTCCCAAAAGCTCACAATCTGGAGTCGTGTGGATAAAAGAATGTGTCCCAAAAGCTCACAATCTGGAGTCGTGTGGATAAAAGAATGTGTCCCAAAAGCTCACAATCTGGAGTCGTGTGGATAAAAGAATGTCTCCCAAAAGCTCACAATCTGGAGTCGTCTGGATAGAAGAATGTGTCCCAAAAGCTCACAATCTGGAGTCGTGTGGATAAAAGAATGTGTCCCAAAAGCTCACAATCTGGAGTCGTGTGGATAAAAGAATGTGTCCCAAAAGCTCACAATCTGGAGTCGTGTGGATAAAAGAATGTGTCCCAAAAGCTCACGACTGATGAAAGAAAGCACGCCGGAAGCGCACGACCAGTCGTCCTTATAAGGGCGGCCTTTATGAAACTCAGGAAATAAACTTTATATTTACACTTTTACAGTGCAAATATGTGTATTTTCTTGGAAGTCTGCAACCTGTTGTCAACCCCTTTGTTTGAAGTCCCCCACCCCACCTCTTGGACAAGTGTTTTACAACTTACGCTGTAGACGGTTCTCCTGTTGGTTACACTACAGTGTCTACAGTCAACCCCACCTGTGTCCTCAGGGCATTCATAAAGCTGACATGTAGCCGACCGAAGGTGGGTCATTTACTTGAAAAGCAGACTCATACTTGAAAAGTATTGACTCCCTAATGTAATGTTAGACCCTCGTTTTTCCTGCGGCACAAAATTGCCTCTTCGAATGGTTTGTAAGTTTACATTTCTTCTTCAGAAGAAACTAATACGAAAGATGTTTTGCCTCCAACATCTATGTAAATACGAAAGGGGTTGATTGTCAGATTGATCTCCCTTAGCTTTGCAAGAACCGGAAGTGGTTTACCCCGTGCTGTGGGGCTGTCTGCTACACCTAGCCGGAGACCTTGTCGTGTGTGGACGTCCTAAGTTTTTGGAGATTCCTTAGAATCGACTACAAAAGTTGTTTTATCTAAGTTCAGCTTTTGCTTGAAGTTCTGGTTGGCATTTTCATTACTAAAAATTGGACTATAGATAAATAGTAGTGGTTTAGAACAATTTGAATTTCCTCAGATGCACCGAGTCCTGCAGCTGCACTCCGTCGGAACCAGAAATATTTCTCGGTTAAGCGCTAGGCAGGTGCGTGCTTTTCGTCAGACCAGTTCAGGTGTTAGTGTTACTAATAAGTTGTCGTCCGGCCTCATCGTTCATCGTACAGGTCCTTTCACGTGCATCTTGGCTGGTTTCAAGACAAGGTCTAGATCCGAGACTACCAACTCAATGGACCTGCAGGAAGTTGTCGGTGTTCTCAAGCTAATGGCCGACCCGTCCCTCGCGGGGTCGTGGGACAACGTGGGCCTGCTGCTGGAGCCCTCGCCTCCTCACCGTGTAGAGAGAATTCTGCTGACTAACGACCTGACACCAGCGGTAATGGAAGAAGCCGAGCAAGAACACGTGAACATGATCATATCTTACCATCCGCCCATTTTTGTGCCTTTGAAAAGCCTGACACAGCGGACGTGGAAAGAGAAGCTGGTTGTAAGATGTCTGGAGAATAGGATTGCTGTGTTTTCTCCACACACCAGCTGGGATGCAGCTGCCGACGGAGTCAATGACTGGCTGATTGGAGCTTTTGGTGACAGTAGGTCTTTGAATCTACAGTTGGTGATACATTCTACTATCTAGTGAAGTATTTCTTCTCGACATGACAAAGTTACGCGTAATGCTACATGTATTAGAGTATTCTCCATTGCATTGATGATGACTTTAAAAAAATACGAACATGACTGCCACTTATAAATAAAATCTAAGTTAACAACAGAGGAACTGGGCCAAACAACAAATGACAGACACAGGGGCAACAATTTATGGGCATCAGCCCTTCGTCAGGACATTTTGTCAGGCAACCACTGCCAAGTGGGAGTTTAAGTCATACCTAAGACTTAAGTTAAAAATTGACAATCTAGTAGCTGCCCTGCCAGACGCCTGGCACTATAGGGAACAGTACAAGGACCGGATGGCCCAGTGTCAGTATAATGTGACCGGGTGGGACTGAGGCCCGTGTTGTGACAGCGGTCCCACGTGTGGCAGCACGTAAACTTGCTTAAGCAACACTGTCCTGATATGCACCTCATTTACGACAGAAAGGTATACAATGACCAACAAACAAACAAACATTCTATTGAGCAACCTCTCCCTTTTCTAGAGCATGAGATTTAAATATGGTAGGAAGAGTAGGCTCCCTTTATGATGCTACTGAACCTTAGTCACATCCTTTTGACTTGACTCATAGTGACTTGACTCATAGTGACTTGACTCATAGTGACTTGACTCATGGTGACTTGACTCATACATAGTGACTTGACTCATAGTGACTTGACTTGACTCATAGTGACTTGACTCATGGTGACTTGACTCATGGTGACTTGACTCATAGTGACTTGACTCATGGTGACTTGACTCATAGTGACTTGACTCATAGTGACTTGACTCATAGTGACTTGACTCATAGCAAAGCCACTTTGCTTGGATCATAATTTGTATCAAAATTTCACATGACACATACCAAAATTCTTCGTTGTACAAAAGTTGTTTTGCTTGACATATAAAGTCATTTCATTTATGCAGTGCTAAAGCTTTTCAGCTGACAGATTTAAACATATTGTGAATTATGAATTCACAAAGAACGCGTCAAATGAAATGATTTAATAAAGTCATCTTCACAGTTATTTCACTTTCACCAAAGCTACTGTTTCCCGATTAATCTGCTGGCACAAGGGGACAATCTCTGTACTTTCATATCGTATCCATTAGCTGCAGAAATTTACCTCAGCACATCTCTTGCTACTTAGCCTGGTGACATTTTACATGTCATATCATATATCTACTTCTTAACCTGCTGACATTTATCATATCATACATGATATCTGGTATTTAACCTGCTGACATTTAACATATACATGATATCTGCTTCTTAACCTGCTGACATTTAACATACCATATCGTAATATCTGCTTTTTAACCCGCTGACACTTATCACAGCACACCGCACTACCTTAGAGGTAGCAGAACACATGGACATCACAGCAAAAACACACCGCAATCCCTTCTTTTGGCAGCTGCCATAACTCCTCACCACTAGCCTTCAGTGATCAACTCATCACACAGACGTTAGTCTGATGGTGTTGACTGTGGTAAAATGCACGTGAATCTGCACGCTCCCATCCTCCAGCAGACACCTCTGCAGAACAAGATAACAGCAAGATTTGCACCCGAGTCTTGACATCAGCCAGATAAAGGCAATAGGGTCTTGTCTCCTGATCCTCCTCGTGATGCCACCCGTGGGCTGTGAGATTTCCCCCAGCAGTGTAGCAGACCAGAAATAAAAGTGTTACATTTATAGATTATGCTAATGTGTTTCTTGAAGTTATGAGTTTTCACAAAAAATGTATTCACAACAAACAGCAGCTTGTAAAACATAGCAATAGATGGCTATTGGCACATAGTTTTTGTCTGAGTACCTTTAACCTTACTTAGCAGGGTGATGTATTCTGACATATGAGGTAGTGCTGATTATCAGGTTAAATCTACCCTGGCTTTATTTTTGTCCCAGATGTCCAAGACAAAGGGCCACTAGAACAGACGACAGTCTTCCCAGAAGGCATCAGCAAGAAGTTGGCTGTTGTGGCAAGACAAGAAGCAGTTCCGACATTGCTGGAAAACTTGCAAAGGCTTGGTAAAGACCATGTCTGCTGTCAGACCGTGTAAGAAAACGTTCGTGGAAGTTTGTTTTGAAAATAATGCAACAATTTTATGTGTTTTGAAGTAACTGCTTTATCAGTGTATGCATGTGCATAGATTTTGTGAATATTTTTTGTGCATCCATGGATGTCATGAATATTTTCTGCTACCATAGATATTATGAATATTTGTGTGCTGCCTTGATCGTTGTAAATATTTTGTGCATTCATGGAGGTTGTATGTGTTTGTGTACCTTTAGGTTTGTCTGTCGGCACTGCCTCTAGCATAGTGAAGTATAAACATGAAGTACTGTCGGATTATTTTAATGTACAGAGCTTGACCTGCAGCAGGGAGGTATAGTGAATGCCTCCTCCACACACACCATCCATGCCAACCTATACGGTTTGACCATACACCTTTACAGGAAATTCATTCTCTTGGACCGTATAGCTCTTTGGTTTAACACAACGACGTCCTACTGCATACCATTGCAGAAGAAATTTGCAACTGTGGCCGTCTTATTGCATGGGGTGTTGCAGAGACTTTTTACAAATTTTTAAACCAAAAGTGGTTCGTTGACAAGGGATGTAACAGGTGTTTTCCTATAGTGGAATCATTTTCTATCAAGTTCCTTCCCTTAGACCACACAATACATGACTGTGATCTCGAAATCCTATGTGGTAGTTTGCGAGTCGATCGCGGCACCATTTTGCTGCATTCATTTGGATACCTTTTTCAACACAGCATTTTACACAGAATTCACACTGGATGGATTTAGGGTAGGAATCATTTTATAGATTTTTTTCTACATTTTTTATAAGATACGTAGGATCACAAGGATAGTCGTGGCAGAAAATTCGATGACGTCTTTGAGTTAAACGTTTATTCATTCGTTTCGTCATATCAGAATTATAATACTGTTTCCATAGGCTCCACAAAGAAGAACAAGCTTAAATCAGTGGTCACCTATAGCTATTTACAGAAAGAGTGACATAAATGACAGGTTGATGTACATGCGATGTGACTAGGGAGTGTCACTGGCTGAGTAGATAGCTCTATCTACATGGTAAAAATCTTATTTCTTGTCATAATACTTACCATCACCCAAAATGCTAAGTTAGCGATCCATAGGCACACTCTACAAACAAAAATTATAACAGCATAGCCCTGGTAACACCCTTCTGTGCATATGCACCATCTGTGCGTGACCTCATGCACACTACTCACTGACAACTCACGGTGACTTTCTCGAGCGCCGTGGACTGGGTCGGTCATATTGTTGGTTGCTCTGTGCCTCTGCAGTCTGTGTGTGGCCCGTCATCGATGGTGGCTGTCTCCCCTGCCTGGGGTTGCTGTGCTACGTCAGGCCGCTCTCTGGTGGTATCTGTCTTGGGGCTGGATGGTGACTCAGCCTCGCTCCCAGGCCCAGGATGGTTCTGTGGGCCATGTTCACGAGATGGATTGCTTGGCAGCCTTGTTAGAAGGTCCGTGTAGGGAAGGGTCCTCGTCATGCCACCTGGGCGCTGGTGGCTACCCTCAGCATTCAGTGCATGCATACAGTGTAGCAACTGTGGCTATATTCACGTGCATACAGTGAGCAGTGCTGTAGCCATATTTGCATGCAGTGTCAATAAGCTGTAGGTATATTCGCATGCATACAGTGAAACTGCTTTATATGTATTCACATTCATCCAGTGAAACTGCTTTATATGTATTCACATGCATTGTGAACCTGCTGTAGGTGTGTTCTCATGCATACAGTGAACCCGGAAGTTTTCTCCTGATTTTCATAAAAACGTCCTTCGCTCTGTTTTCTTTTCCAGGAATGCTGGCAGTTTAGGTGATATTCCCCATACAGTGATGCTCCATCTTTCTTGCACAGCTACAGAACTTCCACAAATAGTGAAAGAACTCACTCGCTCGGGTGTGGCACTACAACACCTGGAGGGTTCAGACCTAACAAAGGTATTGTCAGACTTATGTTATGCTATCCCAGACCTTCTAGAGATATTTGTCATGTGTAGAGAGAAAGGTTTTTCTCTACTTATGAAGTGCTTGTCCAGACAGGCTAGCAGTTCAGCTTTTTAAAGGTTTGGTGACCAAGGCACCAAATGTTTACTAAAAAGGCCTTTCATGCTTCTCATTGTAATAAACTGAAAACCACATGCAAAAATGTGATATTCCACAGATATTAGCCCTCAACATTGCATTTTCACCTGTCTTCAGAAAAACAATCAGAATTGAAAGAAAGTCACATACTTTGATGTCGTATGTTTGGCCCATAACTCAGAATATCGTGAATTCCTATGTGCTTGATTTTGAAGCAGTTTGAGACTTCTGGTGTTACAATAAGAAAGCAGAACAAAAGAAAATTCCAAGTGATCTACCACTAGCAGGCCTGATGAGACTGCGTGTGTAGATATTGTACAGAGAAGTGAGGGGTAGAGAAAGAGGTGATGGTTCTATGCTATGATACCCGAGCAGTAACGAGTACACTGTAGTAACAAATTAAACAACTAACTTGTGGAAATGAAGAGTTAGGGTAAGGGCGTAATAGAAAAGGCTGATGAAAAGACCATGTGTGTGTGTGTGGCTTGTAAGGTGTTGTCACATGGTTTAATGTCATGTCAACTTTTGGCCTGATCACCATGTGTTCTCATAACCTATTTCAAAGACAAGTGTATCTTTTCATCTGTGCTGTTGTAAATAACTCCGCAAGTTCTGTCAACATGCTATTGATCTATTCAAAATAAAAAGAAGAACACATGACTGCCACTTGGAAGAAAATCTGAATTAAAAATTAAAAACAAGGGAACTGAACCAAGCTAGAACAAAGGATGGCTGCACTTCAGTCGGTGCCGTGCCTCCCCCTTTGACAACAGACGATATCTTCCTCCGACTGTTCACACCTCGCAGGCCACAGAACCACCACACGACATCTCCCCTCATGTGGAACATTACATCAACAACATTTCTCACTAATTGGACACCATCCTTCAGCCCATCGTACAGTCGCTCCCCACGTACATCAAAGACACCACAGACTCTCTTACATTCCTCAACCATTTCAGTTTCTCCCACACTTTTACTCCCACACTCCTCTTCACCCTTGACGTGACCTCCCTATGCAAATCCCCACACTGAGGGCTTGACTGCACTCTCTATCTTCCTCCACCTACGCAGCGACCCCCACCCTCCTACACACCTTGGTTAGGCTGGCAGAGTTGATCCTCAAACTCAACACATTCGAGTTTGACGGCCACTGTTTCCACCAAATTAGCGGCATGGCGATGGGAACCAAAATGGGTCCCAGCTATGCTTGCCTTTTCATGGGTTGGCTGGAACATAACATCCGCAGCAACTACACAGGCCCCATCCCAGAACTGTACAGACGCTACATTAACAACAATCTCGGCGCCACTTCCCTCCCTGAGCTGCAGTTACTGCAGTGCATCCAGTACATACAACACTTCCACCCCTCCATTCAATACACCTACACCATTTCATGCACCTCTGTTACATTCCTTGACATCAACATAACATTGCAGAACGGCCGCCTAGCAACCACCATCCATTACAAGCCTACAGACTCACCCTCCTACCTGGATTTCCACTCATCTCACCCACCCTCTACCCTGCACAGCATACCCTACTCGCAGTTCCTGAGACTCCGCAGATTAACGACACAGACTTCCGACGGAATGGTGAACTTTTTCCTCACCTGTAACTATCCCCCCAACCTTCTGCACTCCACCGGACAGCTGCCAGTACACCACGTGCACTCGCGCTCAAAGCTTCCCACCACCCCAGACACACAGAACCTCAGCCGATTGCTGTCTTGACCCACCACCCTGACAACCTACCTGTACGTAGGATCCTCTCTCCAGCTAGCACATGCTGTCCAAATCTGAACCCCACCTCTTCAATAAACCCCCTCTCTTAGTGTCTTGGCGGGATAAGAACCTACGAGATCTACTGGTACATTCCAAACTTAAAATGCCCCCCCTCCCATTCGCCCCCATCCTGCGGCTCCACCCTGTGCAATGTCCCTCGTTGCCACACTTGACCCTACCTGAACACCACCACAACACTCCACACACCCAACACCACTTTTGTCATCAAGCGCCACTTCACTTGCACTGACAGCAACATCATCTACGCCATCACATGCACCCTCTGTCCCACTTTATTCTACATCGGGGAGACAGAACGCACACTCAACACCCGCTTCACAGAACATCTAGCTGACACTAAACACCGCAGAAACACGCCAGTTGCACGTCACTTCAGCACACCCCCACACACAGCCGACAACATGAGGGTCTGTGGTATCTGGAAAATGAAGGGCGATTCCATTGACCGTAAGAATATGGAATCCTACTTCATTACCCATTTTGGTACCATGGCACCTACTGGACTCAACCTCAAACACTGACCCTCCCCCTCCCTCTGACCCCCTCACACCTGCTTCTCTACACCCACNTCTGCCTCTTCCCCCCCCCCTCCTGCTTTCTGCCTCCTCCCTGCTACTTTCTCTCCCTCCCCCTTTCCCACCCTGATGCCCCCTCACCCTTGCTTCTCTCCCCCCCCACCCACTCTCCCCCCCTTTCTCCCCTTCCCTACCCAGCTTGCGATTGGCTGCCCCTCTTACTCCCTGTCCCTTGTTCTTTTTCCTGTGACCCAGCCTGCGCACCACACACCAACCGCAGCTAAGTCTTTTCGTTTTTGTTGTTTTTGTGTCGTCCTGAGGAAGGGGTAGTGGCCTGAAACATGCAGACCATCTTTGTCTTGTTCTCGTTTGGTTCAGTTCCTTTGTTTTTAATTTTAATGCTGTTGGTCACTTTAATGTTTTCTTTCCCTTGGAAATAAAATGTCAGCAAACCACACTGTTGCCACATGACACTACCTGGTCATTATTTATGGTACGTGTAGGAGAATGTACTGAAAAATTGTGGGTGTGATGGAGACCGGAACGCATGTAAAGGTGTTCAGGTTATGTTCCTAAAGTTGCTGTCCCTTTCCATGTTTGGCAGATGTCTGTTGGTCAGATGTCATTTAGGGTTGGAAACTGATCTTCGCTGATCATAAGTGTCCTGAGACGGGAGGAATCTGGCCGTCAAAGGGTCCACACAATGCAGATTTTCTTGTATCACTTTGCTTTTCCACCAAATTGAAAGTGCTGTGCAAAACAAGAAAAACAACAAAAAAGATGCAATTATCTCTGGTGGTTCTTAAAGCATGACATTTTAAAGTGTGCAGTAATGTCTTGAAATGTCAAAATCTAGGTCACTTTTAAACAGGGATAATGCAAAATCATTCATTATTCCTCTGTAGCTTTGTGAATTCAGTGTCCACTACTAAGAGAAGAACCTTTTTAAAAATCACGTGGATCAATTTTAAGGAAAAAAGCAAACTTGAAAAAGCACAGTGAGCACAATAGTAAATTTTAATGAACAGTCAGGTTTGGCAGGTCCTCTCACTAATGCTTTGACTATAACCATTACAGACATGATTTTTAAATGGTTGTCACTGATATGTAGAGAGTTGTTTTTTTAATGTCACTGGCAAATGACGGTTATAGGCATGCTGAGCATTCAGCACTGAGGAAATGCATGAAATGTCAAAGATTTTGCCAAATATAGTGCCATAGTGACTACACAGAATTGCCCATCGCCTTTGTGTTTGACAGATTAGCTTCAGATTTGAAAAAAGTCCTTGAAAGAATGTATTCTACTACTAGAGAAAAAACTAGTATTCTTGAGACAGTGTCCTATAAATCCTGTGTATTATAACTTTTTTTTATTACCAAGTCCAGCTACATTCCAGGGGCTGTACACTTACAAGTTTCCTGCATGAGCGTATGGAAGGCTGCCATTACCTCTCTCTCTCACACACACACATACATGCACTCGTTATGTGTGTGCTCGGGTGCGCATGTGTGTATATAATTGGGAGATGGAGAGAGAAGCATTAAAACAGTAATTCTGTTAAATTGGCCAGTTTGCTAGCATGAGCCACACACATTATGATTTCTTCAACTGGTCGTTTCAACAGGTGCCTTCCCCTGGTGTCGGCATGGGGCGTGCTGTGCGCCTACGTATGCCCGTCTCAGTGGACACTGCAATTTCTTGTATCAAGACCCATCTTGGCCTCCAGTGTGTTCGTGTTGCTAGGGCAAAAGGTCAGTTGAAAGTACTTGAAAAAGATTTTGGCTTTGCATCAGATATGTGAAAAAAAATCAGTTTGGTGAATTTATTAGTTTGCTAATAGGACTCCTTCCCCCAGCATCCCTGTCATATGACATAGGCTGATGACAGAAATAAATCTAAAAAACCAGCAAACTGGGCAGATAAACTTTAAAAAAAGCCAGCCAACTAGGCTTTACGTGGCCTTTGAGGGTAAAGTTTTACATGCGTTTTTGGGGGTGGTGTCTGCTGTGCGCATGCGTGGAGGGGCCTTACCAGGGTTGCCTTGGTGGGTGTTTTTTTTTGGAAGGTGTGTTTAGGGATATTGAGAATGTAGCACTTTGGGTTATGGTACAGTATTGTGACAAGAAATTCTCATTAAGCATTTTGCTTGTTTGTAGACAACACAACAATCCTTTGATTCTCTTTCCTCTTAAATTTGAACGGCGTGAACAGTAGTGTCTACCCATGCCACATATCTTCTTCTCACAGATTGCCATTGTGGTGACATAGCCAGAAAGTCCTAGAATTTTCTTGCCCCTAATGTGGCAAGGGCAGTATAACTATTGCAGCTCATTATGGGAACTTCCCATTTAGGTTGATGTTAAGTTAAATAACATTTTGTAATGATCACATTTGAAGTCAACTGTGGAAGATGTTTTGTAACATTAAAAGCTTCTATCAAATGCAGGCCAGACAGAGGTGTCTTCACTGGCAGTGTGTGCAGGATCTGGTTCCAGCATTCTGCAGGGGGTGGAGGCTGACCTGTACCTGACGGGGGAAATGTCCCACCACGATGTGCTCGATGCTGTCAGTAGGGGCATCACTGTTGTCTTGTGTGACCACAGCAACACCGAGCGCGGCTTTTTGAAAGAAGTGCAAGGACGTCTCCATGGTTTGCTTAAAAGTCAGGTAGATATATTAGTTTCAAAACAAGATCGCGAACCCTTGGAATTTGTTTGACTTTCAAGTGCTGAAGGAACTTGGTGAGTTTTTACCTGTTCATTTTGTGCTAGGGCTATAAAAACAAAGGTGACAGGATTTTCTAGGTACCTTTGTCACAGGTGAAGCTAGGTCTCGCCCACAAAATGGGTTTGGTAACCAGAGAATAGCTGCTCCACCGATGCATTGGAGGCACTGTGCAGTTTCGATGGTAACCTATTTTTTAGCTTTATCCTCAAGCTACGCTTGTGTCTTGTATTATGCTTTCATACTCTGTACTCATATGTAGTAGACATCAGGCATCCACGGCATCTGGTTGCGGAGGCTGATGAATCATCTCATGTTGATGTGCGTATATATATAGGCCTGCACTGGGGATTTTGCAGAAGGATCTTTTGCATGTAATCTCTTACACTTGACAACTGGATACACACAGTGGTGAAGTTCAGACTTTAATGAGGTGCAGCATAAATTTTAGAACAAATAGGGTCATAACAGATCATAACAAATGGGGTTTGGTGACTTTGATGTGAGTCATTAAACATTACTGTGTGCCAGACCAGCATTGGCGATGCAAGAAGCACAAATGAAGCGAGATTGCTGTGGCATTTTGCCATGTATCTTCACCATCATGTCTTTGGTTCAACTGTGGGACATAGAAAATCCTTATAAGTAAAAACTCCCAAATAAGACTGAAAAAGAAACCAAAATCAAGTTTTACAATGGAGGGGTCTTATTGGTTGGACCAGTTAGTACAATATGTATACTGTACATGTATTGTGACGCAGTGAAAAAATAAACACGTCTGTCATTCATGACAGCCAATGCAAATGTGCCTTGACATTGTTTTACCACCAAAAAATAATCACATTCATGGTAATAATTTTATCACATCAGACCGAGGTTCTCTCATCTAGTTTCCTCCCACCACAGATCATCAAAACTGTCGTTCTGGCGTCCAGTTAAACTGTGCAGGTAAATTTAATTTAAAAAAAAAAAAGATGTCTAAACCTGCACACTGCCTTTTACTTTGACACTGGTCCTCGGAAATGGCAAATGATCCAATCATCCACTGGTGCCTGGGTTACGTCAGCTCTCTCACCGCTCCAAACCAGATGGATATTTCTTCTGTTCAGCCATTTGTTCCGCCAGGAGCAGTGTTTGGGGGTGGCCAGTGAGGCCCCACTCGAGGGAGCCCTGCGGTTCAGGCCTAAGGTCGTCCTTATGAGTTTGCCAATCAGTTGTTCACAAACAGGAAAAAATTTTATGAATAAAAAAAAACTAAATTTGTGTGCAAAGTCATGAAAGTTGATCTAGTCCAGACACAATCAGTGTTTGCAGTAGCATACCAAATGGACATATTGATAATCTGGCCCCACGCAGTCATGGTTGGCCCTAGGCCCCGCGTACTCCTAACACCGACTCTGACAACAGCTGAACACAGTGCCTTTTCTTGGGTTAGTCATCCTGTCAGTGAAATGTTACTTCTTGCATCCAAAAACCAATTCTGAACACCTTTATTGACAGCTGAGTACATTGGTTTTCTCTGTTTGTATGTCTTTGAAACAGCACTTTCTCAACCCTCCGATCTTCGGAGAGTCTCTGCTCCGTCTTTATCAAATGTATGTCTTCCTGACACCCAGTGACTTCGGAATATTGACTGCCGACTCCCCTGTGTTGCTTCTCAGGAGCTTGTTCAGTTTCTCTTCTAGCTTTAAAACACGG
>SMGT01000523.1:49715-77995 GCA_004794575.1 Lanistes nyassanus | reverse complement strand
CCCCCCCCCCCCGGTGGCCACTAGCTGAGTGTTATGGAATGGGAGCTTCAGCTGCTGGTTCTAACTTTCACAAAGATGACAGAATCAGTTGCATGCCTCACTTCCAGCTCAGCCACACTCTGAGGCTTGACCTCCCCTGTTCCTGAGCCTTAAGCCCCCGTGGGCCCTGCTGGGAACACCCAGCCTCTCTCTGGCTGGATGGCTAAGCTGGCCCACCCCTTTCTCTTTGGGTTTCCTTTTTCTGCCTCTCTGGTCCTTTCCCTTTCTTCTTTTCCACCCCAATCTCTCCTTGTGTTCTGCAGTATTTTCTGTACTTTCTCCCTGCCCTAGCCTGTTCCTTCTTCTTGTTCTCACATGCATCTTCTCTCCACAGTTCTTTCTCTGCTTTCTTCTTTAGACCCCTGCATTTGCCGTGCAGGGCGACCCATGTCAGGGGACAATGGGATCCTGGGGATTGAGGTCCCTGATGGGTGCTGCTCATCATACCAACACACCCCTTTGGCCAGCGGGTCCACGTGGAGGGCAAGTTGTCCTTCACGGAGGCCCCGCAAGCGGGTGGTTGGCTCTTCCTCCCCCACCTCTTCTGTTTCCTTCTGTCTCCTTATTCTATACCCCCTCCCACCGCTGCATTCCTGCAAGGTACATGCCTTGTCAGACTTGGACAGGGCTGCCATTGGGCCATGTCTGCCACCCTTGCAGCGTTGCATTCCACAGCACAAGCAGACGTGCTGCAGGCGGCCTACTGGCGGTAAGAGAACCCCTTCACAAACCATTACGTAAGGGACGTCTCCTGGTGCCAGGAGGACAACACCTCTGGTGTGGCTGTGGCAGTTGTAACACAGCCCCTTTGTTCTGCGTGTCCTCCTAACCCTGGTAAGCATTTTTGGTACTTAGTTACCCCCCTCATTTTTGTGCTACTCAGCACTTTCAGTTGGGGTACAGTATGACATTGAAATCGAATTTTTGCCCTAAATTTGTGTTCAGTAAGTCATACATACCCCATCTCTTGGGAGGCCCACCCAACCTCCCCGCTCATCTTCACCAGAAAAAAAACAAGCTGAAAGAGTGAGCATGCGGGTGGTCAGACTGCACTGGTAGGGCAGCATACATGCACAGGAGGCCTTAACAATACCAGGGATGGGTATTTGTCTCTTTTGTTTTGAGGGGTGAGAAAAACAGACAAAATAATGAGTGAGATTCTCATGTGAGTCTTGGAAGGTGAAATGTTGGACTGCTGTGTACTCAACTCTTACTATGGTCATCAACTGCATTGCCAAATCCATGTTGCTTGTAGCAACATTACACCCAATGTGGATTTATCTTTAGACCTTAAAAAGTACATTGTGGACAATTTTGTGAGTATGACATAGTTCTTGAGGTGCCACTTCATGCTGTAATGGATATGTTTTACTGTGAAGATTAACTCAATTGTGACGGAGAATCCTACCTAGAGTAGGTCCCGGGGGGCCGGGGCATTTTTAGCCTTTTTTCAAAAATTCATAAAAAAATCCCCCAAAACAATAAAAACATTATTTAAAATTGCTAACTAACTACAATAAATAAAGAAAACTCATTTCTTACCCTGTTTCTTGGACCTTGTTCCATAATTTTGTAAATCCTTTGATGGAAACACAACTGAAGTTGAAGAAATCAAAAAGTCCTCGCCATTCAGTCTCAGTGTCTGTTCGGTACTCTTTAGTACACGTGATCGCTCGTTTTTCTCTTCGTAACCACTTTCTTAGGTCTTTCAGGCACAAATACTCTTATCTTCATCCACTTTATCACAGTAAATTTGCGAAACAATGTCATTTTCCTCTTTAGCGTGTAATTTGAAGCGCAAATCTAGCATTTCTCAAGTGACAGACCACATGTGGACCCCCCCTTCAAATTATTGCCGGAAACGGATCTGATTGACAGTTTAAAACACAGAAAAGGGAAGCAACTCGTGAAGAAATGATTCAGCTTTCGATTGTAAGAGTTCTTTCCCTTAAAAGATTAGCAGATGAAATTTTAAAAATCATAATTCGAACGGACTTAATCTGGCCCGTAAGGCGGAAACGTAGTGCCAATGGAGCGGGCTGTCGGTTATTCGCACGGTGTCAAAGAGTTAATCTCTGGCTGCAGTTCGTCCCCTACCATGAGGGATGCCATTCAAGGTATGCTGACCATGAGTCGCGGGGGCCGCAGTGGCAGCAGTTTGTTTGCGTTGGGAGAGAAGCTGTCCCTGGAGCCACAGCTTAGACGAGGGGATGGCACCATGCAGGAAGATGAAGAGGAGCTGATGGCAGGTTACTACCAGGATTCAGAGTATGGTAAGTCTGGACTTTGGATCTTTTTGCTAGCCATTGTGAAGAAAAAGTGTGAACTGCTTGTCACATTGTATATAAGGTAGAAACAAGATGGAAACCAGTTACACCTGTGATATTAATGATATTAAACTTCTCCCCCCCCCATATATATATATAATGCTGTAAAAGTTGCAGCAAAAACTTTAGCATAGCTTGATTTTCTTTTGTCTGTGTTATCCATGTAAAGACCGCCATTGCACCATTACAGTGGTTTGTATATATAGGTGGGCCTTGACACATCTGTGCCTTGTGTTCATATAAAACATCAAACCTGTATCTTCTCAAAGCAGTAAGCTTAATAATAATGTCCAGTATATCCATAATGCAATATTCGGTGTATCCATCATACAAATGTCCAGTGTATCCCTCATTTGAACTGGAGGAGGAGGACATGCTGGGCAAGAAAAAGTGTGATAAGGATGACAACTGGAATCCTAAAGGTAAGAATTAACACATTGTAAACACTGTAATCGGTGCAGTTATTATTATGAGGGTTGATTCTTTTCTTCTCCTCTCTTTTTTTTTCTTTCCTTCCTTTTTCTCGTCACACGAACTAACAGACACTAAAAGTAAGACATTTAGTGTTTTCACTGACAACCTGGTGTCCAATGTTGAAGTTGCACCAGAAGCTGTCAAGCTGTCACATAATTTTCTTCAGATATGGAGAATTTCATCTGAAGAATATCCAAAAGCCAAGAACAGAATACAGGACCTATGGGTAAAAAGCATAGCTTGCTGGGAAGACATGTGTTAATCTACTTTTATCCAGCCTGAGCTCCAATAGTCTACATGCTAGGCCATAACAGCAAGAACATTCAGACATGAGATTTTTGTGAAAATTGCCCTGTTTCAGATACACTAAAACCTCCCTATTAAGACCTTCGCTATTACAACTCCCTCTAAGATAAGAGCGAAACTTTTTTCACTGATCTATTTTGTTATATAAATTACCTCTCTGTTAGGACTACCTCTCTAACTCAACTTAGACCTACTAATTATGTTCTATTACAATCAGAACTGTGCCTACAAAATCCGAAGCAAGACATCCCTAAGAATCTGACATTGCCCGATAAAAACTAGAAAAGACCAGCCTGTGACACGGTCAGCCGAGGCGGATTTCATAGCAGATAGCAAAGTTAGCAGCTAGCCATAACAAATTGAACAAATCTAGGGCAGTAGATGGGCCTATGAAACGGCTTCAGAATGGCAAACAAAACAACAGGCGTGCAGAGTGTTGTAGTGTTGTGGTTTTCTTTGATACAGCAGATGAATGAACAATACTTATTGCATCCAGAATATTAGCAATAACAAGAAATATCGTAGGTTCCATGTGGACAGAGGATAGAATATGCCATTTGAGGAATGTTGGCGCCATGTTTTAAAAATTGTCAGTCGCTGCTGTAACACAGTCATTAATAAACGATCTATTCTATGTGGTATTTAGTAACCCTATTCAAAACAAAAAATTTTTTCTGGTGGTAATTTGCTTTGATGATATTTAGTGATGTTCCATCCATACATTCTACACACAGGACTTTTCATCATAGCATTTGCTGTGCTTTTTTTTAAGAATCTGTTTTGTCAATCTTGATTTGTTGTAAAAGGTGACAGAAGTGATGCATGGAAACATTCTTATTACAGCACGTGTAGATGTGCCAGAGCGACGTGGAGAGAGATCCCAGCGAGATGGTGTCAAGAACCAAGCAGTTGCCCGTGGCCTTGCAGCCACTGCAGCAAAATTAACAGAAGTGCCATCTGTGGTAAGGTTTAGAGCATGAGGGTGTCTCAGTAATAAAACTATCAATCTTTGCAACCTCTTGCATTAAAGATCATTCATACTGGTGTTATTTAACTTAGATCTTGTGAAATGGCTGCTGGTCATTATTAAATATACGATTTTAGGTGATTTCGAAAAAATAACAAAGGAGACTACAGACATTGCAAACTTTGTTCACACATCACTTGAATTAAAAAAAATAAGAATGTTCTTACCTGAATGATTCTGTACATTTAGTTTCAAAGTTTGCTACTCTTTAATTAGCGCCATTCATGCACATTTATACAAAGGCTTTTGCACCTTGTTGAGCAAGTTGCATACATTTAAGCAATGACTTGTGGGAATTCCCGATTCTTCTCATAGATTTGTTAAAAGGAAGAATGTGCAGCTTAGGAATTACTGTTTACGAGGTTGTTTCCCTTTGACCATGAATCAGAGCTGGTTTAGCGAAACATTCAGGTTTTTGCATGCACCCTTAAGTTTCAAAATGGCAGAAATGCAGCAATACATAAGGGACGTTCTTTGCAAAGCAGTTCTCAGTTAGCTTATTGCTGCTGGATTTTAGCTAATTTTGAGAAGATGGCCAAGATTAAGGTAATGAAGATTGTTTTCCACTTATGTTTACAGTTTATCAGTTTATTTCTTGTCAGTAGCGCTTATGGTTATTTCTTGAGATTTTTGAACATGCAGCCTTGTACGTCCTCCAAACGGACAACCATAGTTGTTCAATATGGCCAGCAGCAATGGAGTTAACCCCTTTAGCCACAGAGCATGTCCAGCCAGTCTTGCTGGAAATCCCATGTCAGGTTAAATAATTCTGTCATTTGGTTACATTATAAGTTTTAGAAAATCATTTAAGCATTAAAAAATACAATATTTTGTTGGTATGTTTGCTTTGTGAAAAAATAAGTTCTTTATTTTGTGAAACACACTCGGACAATAACGGATACACTGTAAGGCTGGAAAAAACTTCCAACTGCAGATTTTTCTTCAGTTCCCACAGACTTACGTACAAAAACAAAGGCACAACCAACAAAAGGGCCAAAACTTCATCTGGAGCAGTCAAACTACTGGTTTATGTACAGGGGAAATTTGGAGGACTGTGCTCTTTTCTAAGATGTACTTTGCACAAGACACAACCAATACTGTGCCATGACCCAGAGTGCTTTATATATTTTTTGTGATGTGGGGGCAGTTTGTGTGCAGTGCATCTACTTTGCTTTTCCCAACTTTCAGCCCGTTGATACCATGATTAGCTAAAAATAGTCTCAGTGCGCAGGCTTGGGTTGCGTGACACCCAGGCTCCAAGTGCATTCTCAACTTGAAAAAAGTGTCAGTTTGCATTTGTCCGCATCTTTCACCGTCTCCTTGTCACTAAAGTTGGATTTTATTTTGCACTTGCACCCAAAGTCTTTGGATAATGTCTAGGGACCCTCAGTGGGAAAATGAGATACCATCTGAGGCAGGAGTGAATGACAGTAAAACAGAAAAAAGGGTGATGGGGTGGGGGGGGGGCTTCAGACCTTCCCTCCCCACCAGCCTCTTCTGCGCTGGGACAGTAGTTTGCACAGGTTTCTGTTTTCTTGCCTGCTAGTTCTGGGACCAGCTGTTATTGTTTCCTCCTACCCCTCTGCCCATTTTTTGTCTGTCTTCATTGTTGACAGTACCAGTACCAGCTTTTTATTTCATCAGAAATAATTAAGCTAATGAAGTTTGAGACATTTCACCAACAGATTCAAAATAGAATATGCCCGATCTCTGGATTTATTTACATTCTAAAAGTGTACAAGCAGTGAAACACGGAATCTGTAAAACTTTTTTATTTATGGAAACGGTGACTATCTTGGAGTCCAAATAGTAAGTAGTATTTAAATTTTTTCAAAAATAAAAGTATAAGCATTCTGATGCCCCCAAAATAATCTTTCCAAATACAGTTTAACACTATGAAGGTATCAGTTATTGATCGTCAGTGACGTAATCTTAAAGAGTAATGAAGTTCCTAAGCTGTGTATTGTCAGTAGCTATTGGCATATGACACGTGATATGACAGGCATCTGTTGAGTGTGTCGCCGAGCCTTGGGGTAGGGGTGCGTGTTGGAGATTGTAGAAATATTTCAAAGCTCCAAGGAATATACTGGATCGGAATCGCCACAAGTTCAAAGTAACCAGACCCCTATTACTTATCTGTTTATGAACAGCTGTATTTAGATGCATCATATTATCATGCAGCGCTGGGTTGCACGACCAGCTGCCTAAGGCCGGTCTCACAATGTAGATTTGAGGAGAAAACGGTGTGTTTGTGTGTGTTTGGTGGAGGGGGTGTTTTGAGACATTTGCAGGGCGGTAGGGAAGAAGAGTTGAATGAGGGATGATAAGAGAATTGCTTGCAATCAACAGAACTGGAAGAGTTGGGGCTGTAAACTGTTACAAGTACTTCAGCTACCTCTGGTTTCTCTGCCCCCCACAAAAGCCTTCGGCAAGTCTCTGAGCCCAGTCTTTCAGCTTTTTTTCCTATGTAATTTTCTAACCCCTTCTTCATGGACACCAAACTATTAAAACTGTGATTGAGTAAATATTCTTATTAAAATCCAATAAATATCAACACAAATTTGCAACAAGTGACCTGCATGTTTATTATAATTGTAACTAATGCAGATTATAGCTTCAGCATATGGAGTATTTAAGTGTAGCAATGTATGTCACCTAAAAAAAACCAATAAACTTCAGAAGGTCTTTTTGAAGTTCAGAGGGGTCCTGTTAAGGTCCTTTGATTGAGATGTGCCATCTGCCTGGAAACCCTGGCTTTGGCAGTGAAGGTCCAATCAGCAGCGGTCCTCACCACATTGTGGTTATTGGGGTTTTCCCTTTAGGGTTCATCTAACAGTGTATCTGACATACGAGGCATGGTTTTGACTCATGCAGGGGTTCCCTGCTGGATCCCACCCTGGGATTTTTTCTTAAGCTGGAAGCACTACGTGCTTCACCCTATGAGCCTTTGCAGTTGTCTTCTCGGGCTGATCTAACCTTGAAGATGGCCTTTTTGATTCTTTTAGCATCTGGCAGACGTGCTGGTGAGGTCCACAGTCAGGCCTGGACACAGATCTCCAGAGGGAGAGCGGTGGCTCCTTGTCCTTCCCTTCATCTCTGAATTTCTGGCTAAGAACCAGTGCCCAGGGGATCCCTTCCCTCAAGTTTTTATCAGCCGTCTCACTTTCTGGCTTCGACGGAAACAGATCGCATGAACTGTCGCGTTCGCCCACTTGTGGAGTATTGCACTTGCCCTTTGCTCAGTCACGCTCTGAGACGACTTCTTCTGTCACTGCAGGCTGGCAGGAATTGGATTTCCAAAGCCAGACTTTTGCGGTGGATCCAGACTGTCATCCAGCGAGCTTACACTAGGACAGAGATCAGAAGAGGATGGCATGACTCTCTTCCTGTGGTAGCAGCAAGTGAGGACGAGGTGGGAGGATGGGCTGCCACCTTGGCAGCTTCACAGTCCTTGTTGCTGTCTGATGTGCTGCAGCCAGGCTACTGGTGGTCGGAAAACCCATTTATTAATTTTTATTTGTGGGACTTCTCATGCCTTCAGGGTATGTGCAGCAGTAGTTGCCCAGCATCTCTGGCAGCACTCCCCGTGAAACCCTAGTAAGGCTGCTTTTTGCCCATCTCTGTTTTGTGCTTGTCAGCACTCTGTGTCATGGTACAGTATTGTGACATTAAAATCCAAAATTTTCTCAAAATTTGTGTTTAATTAACAATACTTACCATGACCCATCCGAGGCCCACCTGCCTACCGCTGGAAGTTGCCTTTGAAAGAGGCAGCTTGGTCCAGCAGCATACACATATCACCCTCTGTGGGGCGGTACACATGCATGGAACCTTACCAGGGTTGGATGGGTGACTGTTTTGATGGGGTGCAGTTAGGATTCAAAATAAAGCACTCTCGGCCATGGGAGTGTTAATTAAATACAAATTTAGAGAGAAAAAAATGGTTTTCTGTTCTTGCAATACACCCAGTTACCATGAGCACACATATGACAACTGAGCTGACAATAAGATTTGTGTTCAAGCCAGCAAGTCATGTTTCATTGCACATATAGGAGGATGTTATGAAACCTGACATAACTTTTGTTGACCAGGGACCCAAGATCAGTAAAAAGCAGGGAAAATCAAAACCTGTGGAAAAAGAGTTTGAAATAAAGCCTCTGCCAGGTCCATCGTCAGACTTTGCCAGCTCAGACAGTGCCTTTCGGCCAGGGATTAAGCGGTCCGATTCTAATCCTGCTAACCAGCAACAGAAAGGTAGGCTTTGACTAACTGGAGGAAAACGAGTTGTTTGATGCCAAAGGATGATTCGTATTTCTATTCACAATGTACATTTTCCTTGAAGATGTGGTGGCAACATTCTGTAACAAAATGGTATTTGGTGTGAAGGAATATTTCATCTGGGAAGATATTTGAACTTGTGTATATAGAGTACCCATATGTATTATATTGTAGTTAAGGTGCATATGATGATAATTTATAAAACATCAGATTATTGTTTGAGGCACCCTGTCTGTATATGTAATTATTTGTACAGATCTGAGTGGCATTGTCTAAGACTCCATGCCTGCCGACAAGACCCATGTTACTGAAGTCCTTATCATAAGGCAGACATCAGATTCTTTGCCTGCAATAGCCATACAGTTAAGCTCCAAGGAGACAGTGTAAATTTCTCGTAGTGTAAACTTTTGATATATTTTGATCATTTTGTTTGCAGCCAAAAAGCCCAAGAAAGGACATGCAACTGCTAAGCAACGATTAGGACGAATTCTGAAGATCCACAAGATGATGTATTAAATGAACAGTGCTTAACAAGCTAACGGCAGCATATTTCTTACAGAAGTGAGAGAAGAGAGGTGAGAGAGGATCTGATGGACAGAAACTGCTGACTCAGGGCTTTTCACTTAGTGTGTCTTATTGGTGCTTTCTCACCAGGTTCATGACGCAAAATTCCCTATCTCTTCTTCCACCTGCATTTACTATGAATGTGAACAAGAGTGTTGATAAAAATAGCATGGCTCAGAAAAGTAATCTTAAACAGTTATGTATTTTTTTTAATTACTGCCTGCCTTTGATAACAACCATTTGTGCATTACCTTGTGCTATGAGTTCCACAGGAGAATATGGTCCAGTGACATTTTACCCTGGCACTGGGAAATGTAGGTTTCTGTGTGGCCAGTTACAGGCAATTTTGAGGGAAGCCATATATTTTTTCACCTCATAGTAATTTTAACTTGATAAAAAAATTACAGAACTTGGTGAAGTATGTGAAAAGTAGATTTCTTATCATAAATTAACTCATTCTAGAAATTTTAGGGTTGTAATAATTTCTATACTATTAAAGTAGTCCCTCCCTAGTACAACCCCCCTGTAGTATGACATTTTCCTTGATGCGACCGAAAAATCTGTGACCGACAGTATTTCTTATATAAAAGTCATCTGTATTACAACTTATCCCCAGTTCTGTCTAATGACCATCATCAGGGACAGCTATTATGATCGTTCAAGATCAAGTTCTTAATTTTATGACTGGAATGACCTTCCCTAGGGAACAACTTTGCAGCATTTTAAACTGTGATGTTCTTTGCTATTGCCCCACAAGTTTAGTAACTAAATTACATCATCAAGCACACAATCCTTCAGCTGAAAAGCAAATGCGAAAATACATTTCTTGCCTCAGACCGGACCATGCAAAATTATTGCCTCAGCCTTCGCTGTCAGTCATCAGCTGACAAGCTCATTTTTTTGAAACTGCAAAAAGTCTCCTCCATACATGCCGGACCACACAAAGGCATTCTCTCAATCTCATAACTGCACCATTTGTTGACTGAGGTTTCGAATTCAGTGTGATTGTCGTGAGCCAGAAGGGCTTGTTAGTGTGCGGAAGATTTGATTGATTGGGTTTGAGTTCACTCTCCCATTCCACCTGTGAAGTAGGGAAGGGGGGCGGAAACCCTAGAAGGTTGTATAGGTAATGTTTTGAAATGCTTGAGTAGAGACCATAGGCTCTTGTGCCATGTCTCATGTGATGCAAGCACTCAAGCGGCATATGAACCAGTTGAACCAGATAAAAGCAGCATGAACTTCTGTGTAAATCGTTGGTCTTTGAAGTTTGCTCAAAGTGACCTCCCCTGACACCAGCTTGACGAAAATGGCGTCAAACAAATGCAAGCGAAATGCACTTACCCTTGGATCGAAAAGTAGAAAGGAACGAAATTAGAGAAACGCCAATCACCATTATGAAATCACTGAATGCTAGGAAAATGCAGATTCAGACGGTTATTCGTGAGAAGACGTCGATCATGGAGAGGTGGAAGAGAAAATGGACACGGGGAAACTTTCCAGGTGCGGAAAACTGTGTTTACTCCATCAGCGTGTAAAGTGAAGAAAATGGCATGAACTGTACTTTTAATTGTGTCATTTTAAGTTTAAATATCTGCACTTTACTACAGTCTTGACTTTTTCAGTCTGTTCATTTAAAGAACAAAATGCAAGTATATGAATGCATGTATAACTTTACAGTAACAAGTGCTGACATGGTCGTTGTAGTGCATGTTTCCTTATTAAGACCAGCCCCCAGTTAAGACTTGTGGGGTGGGGGGTCCATTTTAGGGGGCCCTAATAGGGAGGGACTACTTTAATTCATTACTTTTACTAAAATTAGTTGAATGTGAACTTAATATGATGTAAATTATTAAGAGAGGATAGCCATCTAATGCAGATATCTTGCGGCTGAACAGTGGAAATGAAACCCAGCCGAACAACCTTCCCAGAAGATACTACAAGTTCCTTGTGCACCTTAACTAGGTCGCAGGTTCCTAAAAGTCGGAGTAGAAATTGCCGAAGGAAACTGAGGGCAGCAGGAAAAAGAGTAGAGTGGTACCTCTCGTGAACAACCTTTCCCCCTCGTTATAGCTACCTCCCTTCAACTAGCCTTTTTTTCCTGATGGACTAGTTTTACTTGATAATGAATCCCTTATTTACGACTCCCTCTCTAATGCAACTAACGACGCTACATAGGTTTGTACACGGATATCTTGACAAAATTCATGACTTTTCAAGGATAAAATTTAGATTTTCAAAGACAAGTTTCTGCCCCTTTATTCAAATCATGAGTATAGTTATAAACATATCACCACAGCTAAAATGAGACTCTTAGTTTGTTGGTGAAGAAGAACAAATCCCCCCTTAACAAAAAAAGTAGGAAGTCGGAGATATTTTTGAACTCCCTGAATGTCCTGACAGTGTCATAGTACCTAATGAGCAGCAGTGTCATTGGTGGATGTGGATGTCATGTATCGGGTCCTTTAAATGTTCTTCGAACTTCAAACTGCAAGCTGACAAAGCTGTTTTCCTGTCTATGACATCATCATTCATGATTCTCTTTATGGATTGCTTGATAAGGGCCCCAAGATCTTGTGCCAGGAATGGAATGATGGGTCTATCAGACTGATAAAGTTCAAGAAAGGGTTCTACTTCCATGGCAACAGAAATGAAGAATTCCAGTTTTGCCTTCAGCAGTGGATCACCTAACAGATGCATCAGATCCTGAAAGGATTTGCAAGTTGGTTCTGCAACTTTAAGTTGACATTGGGCCCATCCATGGAGAGTGGTCAAGAGACACCACCACAGGATTCAATATCTCAAACATATCTTCTGCTGTAAAGTGTCCAAAGAACTTGGAATCAAAGAATTATTTAACCATAGTGTCTTTGTCCCAGAAGCGAAAGTAAATATCCATTTGCTTCTCCTGCATTTCCATGTTCAATGTCTCATCAAACAAAAGCATGTATGCTGATGCCAATTTGACCATTGCAGTTAGCTGTCCATGAAGGTGTGGTGCAAGGCCAAAATATACTAATAGACTGCCTTTTTGTCACCAAGTGCAAAAGAACGAGCTACTATCCAGGAGCATTGCTTTGAAAAGGTCTCCCACACCTGCGCACGAATGTATACTATAACATGAGTCAATGCACATCACCCAGATGATTTCGGCTTTCAGGACCCTTGTTTGAGTGACGAATAACACCACACTTGCTAAACAGGTTTGCATCTTAGAGGTTGTAGCTGGTAGCTGCTTATCATTAAGGTCCAGATATTAAAAATTGTGCACGTCTTCCAGAAAGTCTAAGGGGAAACAACTATGTTCAATCGGTAGTTTAGCCAGTTTTGTTTTATAAGGTTGTTTCACTGCAAAAAGAACAAATGTTTGCCATAACCTTCTCCAGTGAATCACACCACTTACAAAGATCAGGGAGCATTCATTTTTGGGAGCACCAAGCATTTGAAAACAAGTGATGTCGGCAATCTGCTGCAGTATGAAGGGGAAACTAGTGATTTTATTTTAAAGAGGACATGTCCAGCAGTGACAAAGACAACTTTTCTTCGTCAGCTAGCGATTCAGAGGAAGGAGAATAAATCGGTTCACAACCGGACTTTTTCAAAACTGGATTTTCACACACCCTGTTGCTGCTGGATTTTACCTTACTTTTTTTTTTTTTTACAAAACGGCAAAGTCCAACATAAAACAAGTTTATTTTTTGTTTTTATCTTTAAAATTCAGTTTGTTTCACCCTTTTAGCCCATATGGATAGTTTTTTTTACAATTTTTAAACATACCCAAAAAAACGTCAGGCACATAGGATAGCACTCTCAAAACAAAACCCGCACTCGTTGAATTAAGATCTGTCTTTTAACATCATTTCTGACCAAAAACTTCAATGTCATAAATGAGAGGTACCAGTGTACAAGTGGAGAATAGATGACTTCTTGTACTAGTGGTATTCAGCTATGTTTCCAGAAATTTCTTTTTCTGGTGAAGTTCAGTTGCCTGTTTCTAGGAATTTCTTGTTCTGGTGGAGTTCTGCTGGCTGCGTTTCCAGGAATTTAGACTCAAGGTAATGAGAGCCTAAAGTATCCAAGCACCTGCTTGTGCCATCTCAGTCTCTGCATAAGCTATGCATTGTGGTTGTGTGGGTGGAGTGGATGGGCCCATTCATACGTACATATTTTAGGAGAGGTTTCTCTCTGTGTAGGCAGCTATGCAAGTTGACAACTACGTGCCAGTGTTAATTATTATTTCATTATTGTAAAGTTATTCTTCTAATGATCTGTATAATGAGTATGCATGCATTAATTTAGGTAATCATTTAAGGTTGACGTTCCGCTTGTGATTTTGTGCATGCCACTTCATTGCTGTTTTGTCTTTAGAAAGTTATTGATATTGTGGATGTCAAATTTCCCTTGAATCATTTCTATTGCTGAACAGATAGGTTCAGACATGCCCACTTCGAATGTTGGAAATCAAGAAAAGAGGGTTCAGGAATACATGCAGAAAATTTCTTACATCAAAGCACATCACTATGTTCTTAACTTAAAATTAGAGAAGGGAGAAAAAGTTACAGTGAAAATTATGCTTAGTGTATTGATACAGACCTGTTTATCCCCTCACAAGGTAAGGCCTGCCATGGAAGTTTCCAAACCAGTCACACAACATTAGAACTAAGACATTTTTTAAAAGTTGCAGATAATGGAGCATCAGATGTACTCAGTGGAAGTATGATAAATGTAACATATTCAGTGAGATAACTCGTAATTAATTCTATGTTCAGCACTGTCATATGATAGACATAATAATTAACCATAGGTGAATATGTGCTGGTATCAGTAAACCTGAAAATCATTTGTAGCTAACAATGAATGTGGGCAAGCAAGAACAACTGGATGAAAACCTAAAATAGTTACAACTACATCTGTTGCACCTTGTACAGTACTGTCACCATTCGATGTATGGGTGGCCAACCTGCAGCCCTCCAGCTGTGCCCTGTGAAGGGTCTCTAGAAATAGTTTCCCTAATTCCATATAGTTTTTGATAAATTGAAAGATTCAAAATTAAAGTTGAAAATTGAATTTTTTTGTTTGTTTTGGTTTGCACAAACGCCCAGTGTAATAATTCTTCCCCCACCTGTTGTGCTGCCGCACACAGGCAGCCTTGGGATGGTTGAGGAAATTGTGAAATGGCCCGCTGTTCCAGAAAGGTTGGCCACCCCTAATCTGATGGAATCTATGTGTGATTCTGGTGTTAACTGTGCTATTTGGCTGATCACATTGGAGTAAAAAAAAAAAAAAAAAAAGAAGGGTGGGGGCGGGGTTTGCTTCTATTTGAAGCTTGACAGAGAAAGGCAATATTCGACTTCCGAAATAATTGCATGTTGCCTTTGCTTGTACACCACTATATAAGCATTTCTTTTCCATTACTGCATGCCAGAAGCAATTAAATTTACCACTACTACCCCCAGATATATATTATCTTCCCCAGTAGACTTGCTGGGTGGGAGAAATATTATTAAGCTGCATTTAGCTCCCTGATGCCTTGTCAGCCTCTGGCATGATCATTTGTAATTTGCACTTTTTTAAACCTATGCATCTGGTCACGCAGCTGCTATGCCATGTTGTACAAGGTCACATGATAATCCTTGCGACCAGCTCGTAGCCCACATTTTTTCCTCCTCTCAGATATTTTTGTTTGGACCTGCATGTTGTAATTTTCTCATTCAGTCACAAGTTATTTGCATAGTTGGTGGCAGTGAATATTTTTCTGTCCTACTAAGAATTTGTGTGCACTTGACCTGCAAGTCACTCTGTAGATGGCATGGAGGCATCTACCAACAACTCGTGGCTTTTGTTGTTTGTAGCAATCAACATTTGTTGCAAAGAACATCTAGCAGACTCCATGATAACCTCTCCTCATCCAATTCTTTTTGCCTTCAGGTGAGAAGTGCTAATACCTTGTCCAGGGGAGTACGACAGTTCTGTTGTCTGGCACCAAAGACAATTTTTTTTGGTCAGAAAATTCATATAGAATTCTGTCTCCTCAGTTTTTATGTTTACGTTTGTGGTTTAATAGCATTTTGCTGACAATGGGCACAAGTCTGAGATGTTAAAACAAGCATTAATTACTTCTCCTGAAAGGGATTAGCATTTCTCGCCTGTAAAATTTATGCATCAAAGTTCACCTTACACCAGGCCAAGTTGAACCGAGTTCAGTTCACACACACACACACTCCTGCACTAGGTGTATATGACAGTTGATGCGCACTACTTAGGTGTTTGTGCCATTGGACTATGGCAGCATCATGTGAGCTGGTTTGGAAACATAAGTTGTGCTCAGTTTTTATTGCAGGACATACAATCATGTTAACAGCATCACCTTTATCACCATGGAGCACAAGAGTAAAAAAAAAAAAAATGATTCTGGCACACGGCCACTCATGATCAGTAAAATGGCGGGGATGAAAATGGGGAGGGGGGGGGGGATAAGCAGGTCTTTTCAGGTATGTCAAGTGTGATCCAAAAAAAAACTAGAGTCCAAAAACTAAAGCACATGGTTCTGTAGCAGCATTTTGGTGGGTGGGTGGGTGGGGTTTCTCAATGCCTATGAAATAACTCTCCTTTGGACTTTTGTGAAACTTGACCTTTTTTTCTGAAACAAAATATAAAAAATCAAAAACAGCACTTGTCTGACAGATGTACAGGTGGGGGTCGGGGGTGGTAAGATGTACAGGTGGGGGTAGGGGGTGGTAAGACTGGGTGTTTGTGTTCTGCAAGTTCACATTGGGCGAGAGCGAGAACAGCAGTACAAGGCATACAAAGCCTGTTGTGCTTTGTGCCTTGCTTATATTTGCATGATGGAGGACACCTCCTGAGCTCTTGGTGCAATACTTGAAAATGGTTATTCTTTTATGTTCAAGACTCACTGCCAGCTTCCCAAAACCCGTAAAATTAGGTTGCTCAGAAGGCAAAACAGACTATGTACATTCAGAGAGAACAAGCAGCAGAAATCTTCTGGTGCATTAGCTCAGATTTTTGTCTTTAAAAATCTAGCAACTATGGTAACAGAATAAGGATGCTACCTGCAAGTTTTCTTTCCTCCAGAAAAGGTTTTTATAATGAGCTCATGAAATTGTTTTATAGTTAATGCTTTCCTTTCCACTCCTGCCACAGCAGAGATTAGATTGAAATATGTTTTGGTCAATTCAATCATCAGAAATGTGGCAATGCAGTGAGAATTTGTGGGGTGGATGGGGCTGGAAAATGGTGCTTGGTTGGGTGAATGGGTGGGTTAAATGAACAATACCAAAACTAAAACTGTTTACGAGTTAGCTAACACACTTCTCTCCTCTGCTCATGTTCCAGGATTTGCGACACATTAGCAGTTTTTATTGTACAGTGTAATATTTATATGATGGTCTCAATCTTGAAAAAAAGTACTGTTGCTATTATTAAAGGTAGCATGTTTTTGCTGATGAGAAGGTGCATGATGTGCGTCAGAAATAAAGAGAATGGCAAAGTTTTGATTTCTACTTTGTGTATCTGCTACCCTCTGTAAGTGCACCAGTGTTAACTATGATTCTACGATGCTATAGAATCATAGCATAGATTCTATGATTAAAACTTCCTGTTTTACGTCCACTGCAAGGACCAGGTAAACTTCAGTCTTGATGCTTGGAAAAATGATTTTAGTAATGAAAAAAGCGCAACAGTGCAGAAAGATTTGGATAAATGTGGCAGTTGTAACAAATGTCAATCAGATGCTTGAAAATTGCTCCAGTGTAGTCCATGGCCTTTACAAAGTTCTTCATCAGGCCAAGTTTAATATGTACAGGCATTGACATTACCAGGATTTGGGGGGGGGGGGGGAATTCTATATGTGGTGTGTGTTGGATGTATTTCTCAGAGTTTTCCTGGCAGGCTAGTCTCTGGTATAGTGCAATTTCTTTGCTTGGCTGTCCCATTCATCTAGTGCAAATTGGTTATGATAAGCATGCAATGAAGTCGCTCATTGTTGAAGCCTTGATGCTAGGAGCTGCTTCAACTGGAAATTAACAGTTCCAGATCACAAACAAGACCATTTAAGTTCTTGTTCACTAAACACCTTTGGAGAGCCAAAACTGTCTTTTAAAACTAATCAAACAATGCAGGCAATACAACTGATATAACTTTTCAATGATACAAAGGTTGCTTCCCTTACACTGTTTAGTAAGCTGATAGAATTATTTAACTCTTTGACCCCGCAGGGCTAACAACCCCAGAGGCCGCATAGATTTACAAGTTTAAAAAAAAATACCGCTTAAAAACTACCACACTCACAGCAATATATTTTACATATTTAGAAAGATCTATTCTTCAGCATCACAATGGAAACAATACTTTTAGTTAGAAATATTAAATACTACTTACTATTTGGTGCCAAATGTAGTCACTTTTTGCACACACAACAAACGAAACGTGTATCCATTGTTACGACGGAAGTAGACCTGGACAGCAGCTACACTAATCCTCGTTTGGCAAGCCGAAACTGTTTCCTAAACTCATTTAGACAGTGCAGGGGAAACAACCGATGATAGAGCTTTACAATGATATAAAGTTTACCTCCCTTACACCGTTAAATGTGTTGCTGCAAAGTTTTGAATTCGTCGTAAGTTTGTCGTCACCGAGACATCGTGGGTCAATTAGGTCGTCGCAAGTTAGCCAAGCCCATAGGAGCCAAAGAGTTAAAACTGTCTTCTCATAGCTGTCAAACCAGAACGATGTTGTTTCACAGCTGTCGACATATCTGCATGAGTTCAAAGAGTTAATTCTATTAGCATACTAAATGGCATAATGGAAGTAACCTTTGTATCATTGGAACATGCTATCATCCTGCACTGTTAGTTTCCAAATATGTTTAGTGAACCAGGTCCGTGTACACCAAAATGACGCGGCTGGTAATGCGGACATTTCACCTTTAATTTTAGAAGGGGATTCACAGGATAATGACCATTACATAAATATTTCAGTGGAAGCAATTTACCAACAGATTCAAAATAGAATATGCCTAATTAATGGATTTATTTACATTCATGAAGCAGTATATTGTACAAGCAGTGACATATAGAACTCGTTACACATTTGGTTTCCATTTCTGTTTCAATGCTTGTTTGCTTGCGATATTTTTATTTGCCAAAATTTGCACTTGCTTGCTTTGCAAAGTCTTAAAATTCTTCATGTCCTGCAAAATATGCTTCCTTTAAACTCTCTGGGCACAGGTGAGGCAGCGAAAGCTAAAATTTTGGCTATTTGTTTTTTGGCTGCAGGCATTTTTCAAAGAGAAGGCAGAGACTTCGGCAACACTTGAATATAAAGTACATATATTTACAAATGGCTGAGAAAATCCAACAAACATGAAAAGATCACCATTGCATACTTTAACTATTATTTTCAATCCATGTTTATATAAAAACAGGACGATGTGGTAATTCTTAACTCCAGATGTCATAATTTTTCCACTGGAAACTATCAAGTTTCTATCCCATACATTTGACCAGAAAGGCTAAGCAGCACTCAGTACATTTCACTGTAGGAGCCATCAGAGTTATCTGAAGCTGCAGCTGTGTCTTCACAAACCGCCTCCTCCGCCTGCATCTCCTGAAAACAAAGTCCTCAATAGTGATTCTGACCCCCTCAATATCTGCTGAATTAAGATCGGAATCCCAACAGTGGTACAGTTTGTCACGGTTTGAATATAATGGTAGCAAAATGTTTTGATTCTATCTATACATATACATCTTTGCAGCTAAACAGTGTTAACAGCTGGCACTCTAGAAACATTCTGTGGGCCTTCTGTAGTACCACAATTATTTCGTGTTATTACTCTCAACCTTCAGCTTCACTGCATGGACTCTCATAACCTTCAGATACTGTAGGCTAGTCTATTGCAACATGACACTATATTATACCCCAACCATTTTGATTCATATTGTGCAATGAGCCAAGGCGATGTAGGGGAAACACTCCGTTCTTTCTCTGTTATTTTTTTATTTTAAAAACATTGTTTATTGTTGGAGTTGCCGAGCTCTCAGCTGGACTGCAATAATGTTGCATGGCTTACATCACGCCACAACACGGTCCATGATGCACACAGTCATCATAACTGTTCAGCTCAATTCAAACTTAATTCAGGGCAAACGCTAGGATCTACTTGACACTGTGGTTTAGAAGAACAACTGTTATAGCTTCTTCCTTGGAATTCTCATTGGCTTTATTACCACTATAGTCACATCACGACTTCCAGTTTTTAACTGATAATTTCCTGGTTGAATATTCTGATTCGATGAAACTTTACAAGTTAAAACATTTAAATCTGCAAATATTTCATCCAGCAGATTCTTGCCTATACCACCAAAATAGTTCACCAAGAAGAAAATCCTGACTTTATAAAATACAAAAAAAAAAAAAAAAAAAAACCAGAAGGGAAAACCATGAATTGAATTAGCCACTTCCTAATGCACACCTCTAGATAAGAGTATTTACATTTACTCGAGTCACATGAAATGCCTCCCCCCCCCCAGGTCTTTGCTCACAGTTGTACCATACTGTGTGACTTCAACAAATTTGTAAAAACCCACCCCTCACTCAGTAAAAACTTCATTTATAAAACTTATCTGAATGATCTATAATTCTTGTTTTCAAGTTTGCTGCACTTTAAAATATAACCTAAACATCATGAAATAAAGTTCTTTCCTGCTCATCATAATAATCAGTGGTGTAAATCAACTGATAATGTTGAGACAGATCATCATGCAATATTTGCCCTTTACATCCAGTAATTCTAACATTTGGTGCTCTTGACTGAAGATTCATTTCACACCTTTTTCTATTGCCAAAGATCATCTCTGTGGACAGTGCTTACATCTGCAAAGTCACTTCAGCCAAAGGTCAGTTCACAATGGAACCATTCACCCATGTCAGTTATCCCTCTCACAGTTAATTAAAAGGAACTCACTGTGGAATCCACTATTTGAAATCATCAGTTTCTTCCCTTAGACCACTGTATACTTTTTTCTTTTTTGTTTTTAAAGAATGGCCATATCTATACTTGAGGTACAATATATAGCATGTCAGGCACATGCACACAAGGGAGTTTGAGGTAAGACTTGAATAACTTGAAAAAAATGTTTTTTTGACTGACCACTTCACTATCTTCCTCTTCAGCAGGCATGGGATCTTCATCTCTCTCTCCATCAACAGACGAACTGTTCTGTTCACTGGCTATCTGGGAAGGAATCTCTTCACCCTACAATCACAACGATCCCATCACACTTTAGTCGTTTACAGATCACAATATACACAGTGATATAGGAGGAGAAAGCTTTTGATTTTACAGAATGTTTTTGCTTGTGGGTGTTTTGCATGTGTAGCCACAAAAGAGAGCGGGGGGAGAGAATAAAACAAAAAAAAAAAGTAGAAATGAAAAAAAAAAAAGTAGGGAGTACATGCAGGAAAAAACTTACCTTCATGATACTGCCACTGACTGGAGGTTTCTTAGATCATGGCTCGTAAAACCAGCCATAAACCCTGAAATTTAACTCTTCATGCTGGGTTTATAGCTACATTTTTGCGAATGAAATGAAGGACATGCTTGGTCCCACTAATGCTGGATCCATTCATAATTATTCTCCAATTCTGTTTTTCCACATTTGAATGCTTCAGCTACTTTCTCTCAGGCTCCCAGGATTCTAACCATTGTATTACTTGCACTTTTGTTCTAAAAAGAAAATTCTTTTTTGTAGCAATTCTTGACAAATTCTCTGCTGCAAATCAATGCTGCCCAATTTGAAACAGATGTTCTGAGCAGTTTAATAAAAACCCAGCAGCAAGATTATGTCTGCCACTTTTGATGCACACTCACTGCTCTTCAAAGGTATAAGCGTCAGTTTGTTCCAAGAACAGTGTCCGCTTGGAGATCTGAGGTGTCTGCTCCACTCATAACTTTGTACTGAAGATCAATCTGTGCCAGCCAAATGTGTCTGCTTCACAAAGGTGTCCGGTTTTCAGTCTTGCTCTTCACAGGATCAGATGTACTGACAACTTGCGGTACCATGGCAACAAAAACTGTGGGTGCCACCATTACAATCCATATCACAGCTCCCTGATGTACATTACCATTTAGCTGTTTACTACAGGTGGGGTCAGTTTCTTGATTGATGCATATCTGTGTGTTGTGCATGCATCTTGTCAAGATATAAGACAATGAGAATGAAATGGCAGATATGCAGAGAGATGGACGCCTGCAGTAATTTGGTCAAGATTACCCCACCCAGAAAACAAGCTGAGTTTATGGTCAACACATGAGGTACTGAGAATGAAACTGCAGAAAACATATAGACAGATAGTCACCTGCAGTGTCTTGTTCTTGAGATTTCCCACCCAGAAAGCACGCTGACAATGGTTTATGGTCAACATATGCTTGACTCGCAACACCAGACGCTCCAGAGCCCTTTTCAACAAGGGGACTTGATTTACTTGTGCTATGTCCTGAGTTCTCTGCACAGAGTGCATATGCACACGTATGCATGTTAAAATACAGAATGTAAGGAATTACATGCACAATCCATATGGAAGTTACATGCAAGTTTTCTTTTTAATCCTTCTCATGTTGTTTGATTGGAGTATGTGCTACAAATAAATGTGTAAAAACATAAAAACAAAATGTTAAAAGTAGCCTATATCATGATTTTAAGTAGCATTAAGAAACCTTTTTAAGGGTTTTAAAAAATCAAGTATTTGTTAAAGATGAAATGCTCACAAAAAACCCAGATCTATCCCTTTCATCGAAATAATCTATTACATACTTGCCAAATATGGGCTCAGATATGGGTATTAGCTTTTCACCTAAACTGTATGCCATTCAGTATATTTACACCAAACCAATGCCTTCTGTACTCCAAAGCTTTACGACTATAATTAGGTCAACATCCACATTTCTTAGCTAAAATCCAAATTTCTTAGCTAAATTTGCGTTTCTTTAACAATACCACGATCCAAAGTGCTAAATTCTAGCTTAGTGAACCCCTAAAGCACCTCCTAACCAAAAATTACATGACCCCATCCCTGGTAAGGCCCCCTCCATGCTTGCACACAGTCAACACACATCACCTGATGTGGCCAGCCAACATGAGCCTACATCTTCCTAGCGGTCAGGGACCGGCCTACATCTTCCTAGCGGTCAGGGACCGGCAGGGAGGTGAGTGGACATATGATGGGTTATGGTACATATTGTTAAAGAAACAAATTTAGCTAAGAAATCTGGATTTTGTCACAACACTGTACCATGACCCAAAGTGCTGAGTAGCACAAAAAAGGAGGTGGGGTCCCCAAACAGGAAAATCACTTATCAGGGCTAGGAGAAGGTAGAGCACCGCTGGAGTTGGCCGGTAACAGCCGTCGCTACCCCAAAATGCCAGTCTTCCCGGAAGTCCGAGACATCCCATAAATAAAAGTTTATAAACGGATCTTTCAACTGCCAGTAGGCTGTGCGGAGCACGTCCGACAGTGTGGTGGACTGGGATGCCACCACAGAAGCATCCCATGCTCTCAAAAGTGCGGAAAAGCATAAGCCTCCAGCCCCACTGATGTCAGTGAGAACGTGCCCACCGCCCAGAACGGAACTGGAGATACAAACACTGGAAGCCGCGCACTATACCTCGTCGCAAAGAGGTCCACCAGCGGCTTGAACCAGGCCCGCCACACCGGTTAGAGGACAGAGTCCACTGGATCTAGAGAACACAACGGGGTCGACTCAGCATGTCCAACACTGCTGGCGCCAGCCACAAGCAGGTGGACAAATGGAGACCGTGGGAGTGAGCCCATCGCCACAGGTCCTCTGCCAGAGCCAAGAGGGACTGAGTGGGTGCCGCCCTGATGGTTCAGGTAGGCTACCACAGTGGAGTTGTCAGAGTGGATCTGGACATGTGACCTCGGAAACACATCCAGAAACCTCGTAGCCAGGAGAACTGTGCGCAACTCTAGAAAGCTGATGTGCAAGGAGGCCTCGCTGTCCAACCACGTGCCGTTGGCGACACGGTGAAGGAAGTGGGCTCCCCACCCCATGAGCGAGGTGTCGGTGAAGGCTTCCACCACTGGAGGTGGACCTGTGGGTCCATGGGACCAGAAGGGGAGCAAGCGCTTCTGGGTCTGGAAGCAGGGAGTCCCTGTCCTGAGACTCCTGCGACCACCGTGCTGCAAATGCCCTCTGGATGAGCCGCAAAAACACTCTGGCAAGGATATGAAGTGTGTGAACAAGAAAGGTAGTGTGGTAAGGTGAGATCACGAAGTAAGAGGAAGGCTGCAAAGGATAATCCTGAGGATGAACCTGGGAATCAACATTTATTTTTTTAAAGGTGAAAGACAGGCAGTGTTTCTTTAAAACCAAGCAGAAAATTTACATTTTCATAATTGGCCAGTGAGTAGATCGCATGGGGTGATGCACAGCTGTGTGCATGCGTGGAGGGGCCTTACCGGGGTTGTTTGCAAATTTTTGTTTGAAAGGTGTGGTTAGGGATCGCTAACTTGAGAATTTTGCACTTTGGGTCGTGGTACAGTATTGTGACAAGAAAATTAGGATCTAAGAGGGTTGAGAAATCACTCTTGAAATACAAAAGGTGTTTTCAGCAATGGGGGTGGGTGTAGTAACCCAGTAAGCCAAAGTCGCTTGCTGGAATTCAGTCTGGTATTACCTTAGCAAGACCACACAATATCTGCAGAGTGTATTACCTTAGCATGACCGCACATAATCTGTAGTGTACGTGTACTCTGCTGCAGTGTACGCAGTAATGAATGAACATTCGCACTGTGAGACGTGAAGCTTGCATCCAGCACTGGCATTGCCCGCTGCAGAAAAGCCTCCACAAACTGGCGCCCATACTGCACCGGGGCACAAAGACATTCATTTACGCATAAATACAAAAACATTTTACTGTGAATGCAATATAATGACACCTTGACTTATTAGCATGCATTTTAACATCCACTATTTTACATGTAGTCTGTTACATCAGCCCTGCAGCTTCTGTACAGCAAAAATTCAAGCCATTTTGCAATATTTTGCTGGTGCTTCTCAGGATATGTCTGGGATATTCTGAGAACCTGTATTACAAATAAGCTAAAAGTTGGTTCAATCAAGTCGAATGAAAAAATGGCAAGTACTAATCAAACCATCTGGAACAAGGAATTTGTGTGATTTTATTTCTCCTACAACCCTGCAAATTCTCTGGAATGAGACTGTAATAAATGACAGTCTGTCAGGTTTACCACCGATATCATAGTGGAAGTGCTGATGCAGCACATCTCTTCCTGAACAACAGTGCTCATTATAAGCAAAGATGATTATGGCTGATGAAATGTTGATCCACCAATCATCAGATATTGAATTTTGTAAACAAATCTGTTGAACCTGGTAGCCAGCTCCAGAATAATAAACAGATCTTAAATACTAGTTAACTGTTTTGTGATTGTTAACTTGGGTCTTTTGGCTTTTGTGGACAGGGATTTTCATCTCATTTTAATATCAACGTAAGAACCAGCTGCCACTTTTTGATAAAAGTGGATTTAGAGTCATTTACAATTTCGCTTTGTGGTCCATGGGTTTTTCTTGCAATTTTTTTTTAAAAGAATATCTGTGGGGTCTTTTTACATTGGACAAAAGGTACTGTGGAATGCCTTCTCTGAGTTCTGACCAGCTACATTTGCTTCTTTACATCAAGCTACACCACAATTCTTCCTTTTATTATTCTGTGCCTTACCTTCAGACATGCTGAGACTGCAGCACGACTACTGAATTCCTTGACAAGCCCAACTGCAAGGAAGAGGATGCGCACTGCAGCACTCCACTTTACAAGATGCTCTTCCTGAGTCTGAGGGCAAAAAAAAAAGCAGTTACAAAGACTGGTTTTAGTTTAACATGAAAACACATACATTTCAAAACATATACACTAAGAAAAGCCAGTGAAATAATGTAATCTGACTCCAGATTTTTCTCCCAGTCACATGATCCCGCAGTCTAAATCCTGTCCAAATTTAAGAATCAAAGTGATTTTAGTTTACTTTCTTGAAGAGAAAGCCACAAGAACATATTACTGAGATCAAACAGTTCTGTAACCTGTTTAAGCACAAGTGTAGATGCTTTCTATTCAACCTTCCCTTCGGTTGTTTACTATTCAACCTCATCCACCCTTTATCCTCCTTTCCCCTCCTACCTCCATCATGAGATAGCTTGTACCGCTGACTCTAACATTACTTCATCATGAGATAGCTTGTACCGCTGACTGACATTACTCCATCATGAGATAGCTTGTGCCGCTGACTGACATTACTCCATCATGAGATAGCTTGTACCGCTGACTCTGACATTACTTCATCGTGAGATAGCTTGTGCCGCTGACTCTGACATTACTCCATCATGAGATAGCTTGTGCCGCTGACTGACATTACTCCATCATGAGATAGCTTGTGCCGCTGACTGACATTACTCCATCATGAGATAGCTTGTGCCGCTGACTCTGACATTACTCCATAGTGAGATAGCTTGTACTGCTGACTCTAACATTACTCCATCATGAGATAGCTTGTGCCGCTGACTGACATTACTCCATCATGAGATAGCTTGTGCCGCTGACTGACATTACTCCATCATGAGATAGCTTGTGCCACTGACTGACATTACTCCATCATGAGATAGCTTGTGCCGCTGACTGACATTACTCCATCATGAGATAGCTTGTACCGCTGACTCTGACATTAACTCAAAGAACGCAGGTTACATTTTGAGAGTGGTATCCTATGTGCCGGACGATTTTTGGACTATGTTTAAAAATTGTTAAAAAATAACCATATGGGCTAGGAGGGTGAAACAAACTGAATTTTAAAGATTAAAAACAAAATCAAATAAACTTTAGTATATTGGACTTTGCTGTTTTGTAAAACTAAGAACAATCCAGCAGCAACAGGGTACGCGAAAATCCATTTTGGAAAAAGTCCAGGCACAGCATAGTCCCACTTTATTTTATCCCTCTCCCTCTGATTGGCTAGTCAACGAAGAAAAGTCACATTCCTCTTCAGGAGAAACACTAGTGTCCTCTTCACAATGCAGCAGATCAACAACGTTACTCGTTTTTGGGTGATCCCAAAAATTAACACTCTGCCATTTTTGACAGTGGTGTGATTCAGCTGACGGGGGTATGGGAATACCTTCATTTTAAGCAGTGAAAATTATGATTTGTGGTCAAAGAGAAACAACCTTATAAAACAAAACTGCCTGAACTACTGATCAAACACAGCTGTTTCCTTTAAACTGCTTTATGGAATATGGGCGCAATTCTGAAAATCTGGGCCTTAACAAGTAAGGTCCTTGCACACAAACGTAAACAGCGTAGGGCATTATCAGTAAGGCCCGCCACACTGAATGTGTTAAACAAGCAACCAAACCAACCTCTTTGCTGTCTAGGCGCCTGAATGATGGAATACGCCTGACTTTCTCCACAAGTTCATTCAAGATCACACGTAGAAACACCGGAAATGTTGATCTACACACAAATGTGAGGATCAACACCTGCTCTATTTTAGATTTACTATCAGGTTCTATTCTGGATACCTACACTTGAGTTCAGCTTAGATACTCTGACATTACTCTGATACTCTTAGATACTCTGACAAACCCCAAGATTTAAGGCAAATGACCAATAAACAAAGTAAGTACTGTGATTTTTGAAGCAACAAAATGTCCAGGAATCTTAAGTTACTTACTAGGAACCAGATAAATATCTGCCTTAAAGCTTTAGTTACCCTGCTGTGTTCCACATTACATCTTCACAACTTACAAAGGGACAAAATACCTGGATGCGAATTTGGTGGGCAGTGAGGTGGTAGGTGAGTGCAGTGACTTAGGCAATTAGTAAAATCTTGAAACAGAACCTCACAAGCTCATATAAATCTCACTCTCATTCACACTGGGTCCCACTAATCATCATCCACCCCACTCTCACTTTCTGAGCGGCATTTTTGTCTGGTTATTAACACCTAGCCATGTGTGTGTGGTGTGTGTGTGTGTGTGTGGTAACATTTTGCCAGTAATTCGCTTTGTGACAGGTATCATGTAACAAAAGAACTCTGTTTGCCAGTTATGTTTATTAGTCTGCCTACCAGAAAGACAGTTTTCAAATAATCTTTAGTCTTGTGTAGAGGAAGCAAGAGAACAATTTTTGACCTTGTAATGTGTGGCAGATCAGACCCAGATGTAACTCTACTCTCAGCCTGAAGTTCTGTCATAATGCTGCTGGTCACATCCTCCATGGTCTGAAATGGGTCCTCTGCATTCATGATCCAGATCCTGCACAATGATGGAATAGTTTAGACATCACCTTGAAACTCATATCAGAAAGCTGTATAAAAAAGATACAGTAACACTCTTAACCAAGCAACTACCTGTAAAATGCAATGCAAACCCATGAAGAAACTGTAGGGGTTCTCCATGAAGGATGATCATTTACCTGACAAGGAACTGCAGCATTTCATTATAAGCTGCCCCTTTCTCGCGGTCCCCCTTGTCACCCCTCCAATCCTTCTGCAGCTGCTTATGAGCAAGCTCTCCTGTGACAGCAGGAAACAAATGAAAACCAACAGGGAGAAATAAAGAGAAATGCTGAGCCAAAAAAAAAAAATATATATATATCCTTAATCGCTCTTTCCTCCTGGAAATGGGATGTACCAGAAAAGGCCACTGAACGTTACCAACTGGAAAACACCAGTCTGCCTCCCAACATAGCCAGAAAAATGGAACTTGTAACACAAAAGATGTTACAAGTAAGCCATCTTTTCACAAGCCACTCTAAGTGTAGCCGGGTGGTGGTTACGTAACACCCTGGCGTCCGCCCGACCAGCCCCTGAACTCCCTGTTAGTCGGCACGGCGTGGATAGCAGCATCATGCACTTTACTGGTCGTCTGTTACTCAAGAGTGGGAAACAAAGGGTATCTGTGCAGGGAAGGGCCAAGGACTCACTGTCCGAGGCCACCGTAACCCTTTGACGTAATCTAGGTGCGACCAGGCTTCCCCAGTGAAGGGTAGGGCAACTTAGAGTCCTAAGGTGGTCAGGGCCGAGGGTCAGCGGGAGGCGAGGGCGAAAGGTCAGCGACAATGTGCGAGGAGCGTGGTTAAAAAGAGGAGAACAAATGTAGAAGTTGAGTTCAGTTCAGAGTTGATTGGAGTGCATTCATTCAGAGTGCGAGCTTCGAGTCA
>SMGT01000523.1:0-47844 GCA_004794575.1 Lanistes nyassanus | reverse complement strand
GCCACCGTAACCCTTTGACGTAATCTAGGTGCGACCAGGCTTCCCCAGTGAAGGGTAGGGCAACTTAGAGTCCTAAGGTGGTCAGGGCCGAGGGTCAGCGGGAGGCGAGGGCGAAAGGTCAGCGACAATGTGCGAGGAGCGTGGTTAAAAAGAGGAGAACAAATGTAGAAGTTGAGTTCAGTTCAGAGTTGATTGGAGTGCATTCATTCAGAGTGCGAGCTTCGAGTCAGTCGCTCGTCTTTTAGTTGCTGTGCCCTCACAGTGACGTGAGGGAAAATAAAAGTTAACATGTAGCTGTGAGGACGTCTTGTGTTGCTGTGTCCAGAGTGGAGGGATGATAGAGCCATTTCCACAATTAAGGAAGTAACAGGACCCGCTACCGCTCGACCCTGTTACATAAGAATGATATATCCCAGAAAAAGTCATGATAATTGTTTTGAAGTGAATGTCCCCAGCCATAGCAGTACACAGCACAGACAGGAGATGACAATAAAATGTCAGTCATGAAAGAGAAAGAATTTTCAAGTTAGTGAGGACAGCCATTCCATATATATAATATAGTAATCAAACATAAAGCATTTTTGCCAGTGAAGGAACTTGCCCATGACTGACAGCAAGGCAAGAATGTCAGATGGGAATGAGATCTGAGTCCATGTAACCTAGGAATGAGATCTAAGTTCACATAAGTTGGAACGAGGTCCAAGTCCCTGTGAGCTGGGAACGAGATCCAAGTCCATGTGAGTTGGGAATGAAATCCGAGTCGATGGGAGCTGGGAACGAGATCCAAGTCCATGTGAGTTGGAAATGAGATCCGAGTGTTATGTTTATCATGTCCTCCTCCCATTCCCCACCCCAGCACAGAAAGTCACACACTTTTTCAACAGCTTGTTGTGAAAAGAGTAGAAAATCTGCATGGTATAAAAACATACATGTACATGCTTACACACTCAACATACCTTCTCAACAGTTTTTTGTAACAAGAGTAGGAAATCTGCTCTCTATAAACACATACATGTACATGCTTTCACATTTAAAGCACCTCAACAGCTTGCTGTCACAAGAGCAGGAAATATGTTCTCTGTAAACACATACATCCTTACAGACTTGAAGTAGCAACCAAAAGAACCATCCGCAATGCAGTCAAAGCAGACTGTATACTCTACAACCTTCTTTTAAATTAAATCAGAAAAAAGTACTGAAAGTAGAATCTACCTAGTTGCTGATTAACTGCAACCTTTTCACACCTGCTTGCAAGAGCAGCAAGCAGTTTGACGAGTGCTGTACTGGTAGAAAGTGTAGGGGCAGTCTCCAAAAATTTCTCAAAGTACAAGAATGCACGCCTGCCACATAAACAGAATTATCTGCCAAATATAAACAACAAGAAGGACCAGAAGTTAAAAGCACAATTTTTTTTTCTTGGAAACAATACTCTGTTTGAAATCATGTGTCAATAATCAGCTGTTGGTGTCATCTCAACTCTGTTCCCTGCTAGCGATAACCTAAACATGAGGAGATTAGAGTTTAAATTTTAAAAGATGAAACTAACCCCAGCAAATCTGCAAGTGACATCTGTGTGCCACCGTCTGTTTTGATTCGCCTAGCTACCACTGCCAGACTCTCTTTCAGCAGTTCCCTGTGGTCTGACAGCCCAAAGCCACTCCTATGAAGAACAGAAAAAAATTTAGGCATTACATGGTTACTGCTGTACAGATCTTTCTCTTTCAGAGTGTCACTATGTAGGAAGGTATTAAGTAAATTATGCAATGAAGATTAATCTTTCAAACACATCCAGTTTCATTACATTTATAACTTAAACATTCTTGATCACTCCATATGCATGTGAGAGTGTAAGTTTACAGACTGACTCGAGTCACAAGAATTCAGTTTTAAATCATAATTTTTTTTCTGATTTTCTTCTGGGCACTTGTTGTGACTGAACAATGGACAAATGTTGAGACTTTCAGTTTATTTCACGAGACGGGAAGATCGTCTGCCTTCTATTTTAGTTTGCTTTCCCAAGCAGTGCAGTACTGCAGCTTGAAATGAGAACTGTTATACTGTTTGTGGCTACAGAAGTAGCATTGGGACAGCAGCGTCCAGACTTTAGTGACTACCAGTGTAGCCACCTGCAGTCAAGAGTCTAATATCATATGAATGCTCTTATATTCTGTAATGAACAGTTTCTTTCTTCTTTCCACATGAAACAACTGATTTAATGCAATTTGCCATTGACCTGAACATGTCTGTACAACAAAGCGAACTTGGCCAAGCGAGACTTAGACGGAAAGTCAATGTTTCAGGGCATGGCCCCTTCTTTAGGACGGCACACACAGATAACTAGTCCTCTTGTCCATCGACTGTGCATGACCAGCATCCTTGTCAGCTAAGTGATTTTTATCCGTGCCGTCCTGAAGACGGGGCCATGCCCTGAAACATCGACTTCCTGTTTGTCTTGCTTAGCCAAATTCCCTGTGTTGTACCTTTATTATCCCAAGCCACAATCACCTGTTTCTTCCCTGAACATGTCTGTTAAGATACTGCAAACAAAGCAATCTATCCTAGTGAAATCATTTAGGAGTTGATAAGAAGGCCCGCCATACAAACCAGGAAAAAAAGACCTGAACAGCTTGTACGACCAAGTGAAAACATCCAGCCATTTGTTCTCTTTCAGCTGTGCTGGTCCCTGGGCGATCAATTTCATCATCGTCTGATATCAGGGCCTACAAAATCAAGTCATGCAGCTGAAGACATAGTTTAAAATTATTAAACTGCTTAAAAAAGCAAATATGCAGCAAATTTAACAAGAAGAGCATGTCTTAAATATATGCATGCTGATCTTTTTTTGGAAGTCATCACAAGCTTTTAGCTTTTCGTAGGAAAAAGTAAAGAGCAAAAAAAGCTCAGAAACCTGAAGAAAGGTGCTGATGGCCTCCAAATGCCAGCACAAGGCAGGCAGCCGCTGTACACAGAAGTGGGCTACTTGGTCAGCTGAATGCTTGTCCAGATTTGAGAACCCAGTTCTTCTTGTCTGTCTTGCCTAGTTCATTAAAATGATTCACTATAGAAATAACATTAAAAATAGTATGTAGCACAACAATGATACAATAACAGCATAAAAGTAACCGTACACAATCAGTTTAAGCTAACAGTGGGACAGATGTTATTGCCATAGTGAGAAAAAAAAGCTGAATACAAACCAACACCCCAAGTTGTGGACGAACAAATTATGAAAAAATGTTAAATTACAAAACTGCACAAAATGTGATGTCGCCCACATAATGCATGAAGGCAACTGTAAGAGGAAACCTGGTAACTTGCAATTACTTGGACCTACTACTTGTTGAGAACACTGATGTTGAAACATTTGTATTTTGTAAATGTCCCGAAGTCAGACAAATGTGCTCAGAAAAAGGTACCCCAATTTACAGATTCTAGTTGGCAAGCTTACTTATCCCTTTTTTCAATGAACTTACTATCCTGCCCTCCATAAAACTGGTTTTAGCAGGAATCAAATGTTTAAGGTCACTTGTTGCAAATTTGTGATGATATTTATTTGATTTTAATAAGAATATATACCTGTAATGTTTTTAGAATATTGAAGTATATAGTTTGAGTAACTCTTGAGTAATCTAGAGAGTTATCGCGCTTAGAGAATAGACTCCATCATGTTGTAAATGGCCACTGCTCTGAACTGCTCCTGAATAAATCCAAGATTAACAACAAACGAGCTGTGTTTAGAGTAAATATGTTTTTGTATGGTTTAAAGACAATGCAATACCCAATCACAATTTTAACAGTTTGGTGTCCACAGAGAAGGGGTTAGAAAATTGAGTAGGAAAAAAAACCTGAAAGACTTGGCCCTGGGACCTGCAGAAGGCTTCTGTGGGGGCAGAGGGGTAACTGACAGCTGACAGGGGTAGTTTACAGCCCCAACTTTTGCAGTTCTGTTGATTGCAAGCAATTAATCCCCTTAACATCCCTCATACTGCTCTTCTTCTCTACCACCCTGCTAACATCTCAACCCCCCCACCCCCTCACACACACACACACACCATTTTCTCCTCAAATTTACACTGTGAAACTGTCCTTAAGACAGCTGTTTGTGCAACCCAATGGTACATGATATGCTGCATCTAAATACAGCTGTCAGTAAAACAGATAAGTGATAGTGGTCTGGTTCATTTTCAACTTGTGTCAATTCTGATCCGGCATATTCCTTGGGGCATTGAAATGTTTCTACAATCTCTAACACGCACCCCTACCCCAACACTTGGCGACAAACTCAACAGATATTTGTACCACATAACTTATTTGATCAGTAGGTCTGAGGATGACTGTCATATGACATGTCATATGCCAATATTCAGGTTTACTGACAATATACAGCTCAGGAACTTCGTTATTCTTTAAGATTATGGCCTAGATGATCAGTAACTGATACCTTCATATCACGGACCCATAGTGCCAAGATTAACTGCGAACATCTTAATAATAGATCTAAAGCAGGTTGATTTTTTGCTTTAGAGGCTATGAGTTTAGAATTATTACAGATCTAACAATGTAAACATCTGTCGAGGTTTTCACCAAAAGCATAACTTCAGCCTATCCTGGTGCTAATCATTCGTAACTCTGGTTACTTTCATTACTCTAACATCCAGCCATAATGCAAAGGGTTAGTGGACACTTGGCTGCTCTGACTTTGTAGATTAGCAACTTACTTTTCGTCAGCATCGTCTGTGTCTGTCACACGGAGCTGCATTCTTTTTATTTTCTGTCTCATTCAAGAACATTCAAAGGCCAGAGTGTGCGATACAATGTTCGGTTCATACACTATGCACTTTCTGCTTTTAAAATATATAATTTATTTTCTGTTCACCCATGCAGGTATTTGAAGGCGCAGGTATTTCAACAAAACAACAAAATCCACAGCGTATATCAACAAAAATATTGTGCAAGCAAGAGTCAGATTATGAGGTGGGGGTGGGGGTGGAATAGAGGACTTACAAGATATTTAATTAGTGCAAACATTATAATCATAGAGAATATTTTGTTTTACTATCCCTTATAGGGCCTCATCTCCATTGACAACTTCTGGTACAGCGATGACCAAAGCTTTAAAAATGTGCTGTTGAAAAAGGCTCTAAAGTAAAATAAAGCACCTAAAACGACCAAGAACTTTTCCAAAGGACCTAAACAAAATTAAAAAGTAGCTTAAGCAGAATTAAAGGACTTAAAAGGACTTTTTTTGACATTTCAAAATTAAAGCACTTTAAAGGACCTAAAAGGACCCTACAAAACCTGTTGGTACCAAGTGTATGAAAAACAGCAGGCTAGGAAAACTTGACACAATGTTTTGTAACATAACTGTTGCAGAACTTCACCTTGAGAAAGGAATGAGAGCATGTGGTGCTCGCAATAAGGCTGTGGTTCAACTTCTGTACCACATCCTCCAGAAGCAAGTGCAGCTGTGGTGCTTGGATTTGAACTTTATGTGAATCCTGACAAAATGCCATTTGCTCAATTTTACACAAATCATAAATGCGTAAGAAGGCAGGACAGAGAAAGAAAAAAGGACAAAGTGAGAGACAAAGAAATGTTGGGGGAAGAACACACTTCATAATGAAAGGGAATAATATGGAATAACTGGGCCAGAAATGTTGTCAGTAATGCAATAAGTATTAATTTATCAACTCTGGTCATGAAGATAAAAACATAAATGCAATGTACTGTACGACAAAATTCAACGGAAGCACTTAAAACTACAGCATGCATGCATCTGTGTTCTCAAATGCTTGTCCCATCACACTTCCACTAACCTTTGAAGATGGATCCAAGTCCATCAAAGACTGAAGACATGACCCTGCATGTAAAATGTGGAACACGCAAAGATCCAGCTCCCTGTAGCAATTAACAAAGTAGTCTGTCATGGGATGATATTATGTAAAGTTCTATGCACCTGATTAAGGACGCTCGAAGTAGGGGTCCCGTGGTTGTAAAAGTATCCTGTGTGGTTACTGAAATGGCCCACCAAAAACTTTTGGGGAAAGGCTTTCAACATATTTAAAAAGTTAACAGCAAAATTTTTAATAGGAACAACTAGTGAATTGAACCAAAGTGTTGTATGTTCTAGTCCTGATGTACTGCAAATGAACAAAATCCACCACCATATATGGAACAAACGGACACCAGTTCAGCAGAACGAACTAGCATACCTGTAGTACTGGGAAACAGCAATCTTGCCACCCTCCACCTGTTGTTGCTTGTCTTTTCCAATGTCATTCTCACCCTAAATCCCAAGAAAAATAGAATATGATTGGCTACATATAGCATTTTAATAAAATTTTCAAAATGTGGAACTGCCTCAAGCACCAAGCAACAAATGTAGATGTGAAGTACCCAAACAGGAAGAACTTTAGTCCTGGTGTGACCAGGGTCATTCCTCTGCCTTTGTATGCTGCACATTATGTAGCACGAGTTTCAGACCTTAGGCTTGTGTAGCAAATACTCCTTTGTCCTTCCTACATCAGTTTTCTAAGATTCATAACCTTGTTTATAGTGGGATGTGTGACATGTTGGTGAGAATGATAACAACTCCAAAAACAGGGGCATGGGTCTCTCTCATATACATAACAAACAGCGTTTATGCTCATTTCTTCAAAGAAATCTGGGAATAAAAGGTAAATTAATAAGTTATTCCACTATCACACATACAAGAACGGGGAGGGGGGGGGATACTTATATTTCACCAGCGTAATCTGGTAAAAGTGATAGAATAAGCTGATACCGAGAACTTCAAAATGGCAAAGATACACCTCTCAAATTTGGCATACTCCTTCTTTATCCATAGTTAAGCATTTTTATGTTTGCTTGCTAAAAAAAAGTTGAGTAGTTTAAAAACATTTCCAATTAAAAAGTAAACTTTACAATGCACAATTTGGGGGAAAAAATCATGGAAAATTATGTTGTTGGTACTTGCCATCTAATATGGAAATGTAACAGAAACCAGGACAAATAAATATAAAAAACAAGATTACTGCTAGTAGAAATGAAGTTATAAGCTTTTCAATTTTTGTTTGGGTGCATCTTGCATGATTTAAATGGCAACCGGTTGCATAACCATTGAAAACTTCAGTTTTTAAAGTTCTGACATAAGGCCTTACTAACATCATCAAAACACATATCTTTGCAAAATTTTTGTTTTAAATTTTGGAGTGTCTCATTTTTCAGTCTCATTTGCAATCAATTTCCATTATTTTGTCAGGAAGTTTTTGGACGCCTTGAAATCCTTGCAATCAGTTTTTAGTGAAAAGTTTGATGTTCCGTTTGTGGGCTGGACAATGTATCAGAAGCAACTCTTCACATGGCAGTGATGCTAATGCATTAAAACATTTAATTAAAAACTAATCGTAACTATACTTGCTGCAAGGAAGAGCCTCTCATATAGCTGTAATCACCATTTTGGAGCACAGACTGTATTTTAATTGATTAGGACTTTTTAAAAAATTAACATGGTTATGTCCCTTGCTGGTATACTGGTATAAAGACCCGTACCGGTATATCATACTGTTTACAGACTGTACCAATATTCCAGTATGTGGTGCCACCTCTAGAAGAAGCTTTCCACCCTTCAATGTTTCCTTACTGGATGAAGGTTTCAGTGCTTGGTTATGCAATAGCTGTGCCAGCAAGTATATAGACAGTGTGTGGCAAGAACCCAAACCAACAATAAAAACATAGATTCCATAGCTGATCTAATCTGACATAAAAGTAATATAGACAGCATAATAGAACTTCTTCCAGAACGGGTAAATTTGGCTTGAAACTGGCTGCATTTGATGCCTTTCGTCACCTTTTCTTGGGAGGCAACGTCTGGTGCGATTTCATCTTCAGCGTCTTCTTTCTCTGCTTGTCTCTTTCTAATTAAAAACAAAAGCTTCGTTACAAGTTCTGAAAACAAGGATGAAATCAGAATCTGATTTTTCAAATATTTTACTCACTGAAGATAAGCTACATCATAAAAAGAAGAAAATATACCAAACATTAACCCACTTCCCCCATCGTGCTAGTAAACCGGCGGAGGGTATATGTGTGTAGCGCCACCGTTGCGCTTGGATTTCGGCACTATGCTCACTATTTTGAGCTGACTAAAAACACGAAAATGGTTCAGTGGAAAGGGATGTCACTCATGTTTTCCTATACTGGAATCATTTCTCTACAGAGTTCCTTCCCTTAGACCACAAAATAGATGGGTTTTCAGAGTTTTCACAAATGTTCAAAAATTTATCGTCAGAAGACAAAAATGATGTCCTCACTAACCTTCGTGAGGAAGGGAAAGACGAGGAATTTGTATGTATTACATTTCTGTGGATTACAAATGCTGCAGATGGCTGTAATATGCGATCGAGTGTTTGGTGTCAATAAACACATACACTTTGGTTACGTAATTCAACGCAGTCTTCCACACACCATCAGCAACAGACGGATTTCAAGTAGGAAAATGCTTTTTCCACTTAAATTTATCTTTCCAACAATGTTCGAAGTATGTTTCTGACTGTAATAGTTTTTTGGTTTTTTTTTTACAATTTTTCGAAATTCGCTAAAATTGCACCAAATCGCCCCAACATGCTCCGGTTGCAAGTGACGTCGCGCATTGTAGGACACACGGTTCCATCGAGTTAAAAAAAATGAACAAGTTCAGAAGAAACATCCGAATAGTTACTTTGCTGATAAAAAAATAAGCCAGAGAAGAACTAACCTTTTCCTCGATTCTTGCCCTCTCCTGGCACAGCCCTTGCTCTTAAGAGCGCCACAGAGCTTCTGATCATCAAGCCCAAGACCGAGCAGTTGTGGGTTATATCTGGGATGTTCTTGACACACAGCAAAGTAAGTAGTTAGTCCAATTATTTCAATAAACAGTCTATTTCCTCAATTACTTTCAAGTTGAGATGACACGTTGCATCATTTGTACACTAAACCCTAGTTTCTGTTCAATAACTTTTATAGAAAAAATCCATACCACTGAGACATTTGGCAAGCACCGTCTGCAAGTGCGTAATATTGTGAAGTCGCTCAATCACCTTGCTCTTCATCTCCACATCTGACTGACTAGCAAAGGCATTTACCACCTGTTACATGCAACATGCCAACATTAGCCTTCAGACAGCAAGAAGACCAACCACCAACCACCAATCATATTTTGTTGAAATAAATGTTCAGTTTTCCAAATTCACAACTTTTTCTCTTGTATCTTTATATAAAAACGCCCATTTTTAATGCTTAGATTGCAATCATATATGATTACAATTTTATCCTTATCTGCACTGATACCATAATAACCTAACAGCATCCAACCCCAAAAAACTTGTGCATGCAAAAGATCTGAAAAATGCAAACACTTGTAATATTAATCGAAATGTTTAGCTGATTACCTCTCGAAACCAGTTGATACAGTGGAACAATGAAGTGCACACAATATCCTTCTCTTTCTCTGACAGTGACTCAAACTTCTCATAAACATTTTCATCAGGAAGGTACACAGGACAACCTTAAAAAATAAACAGACTTGGTGCGATTTTGCTTTTTAACATTGTGCCAGCAGCTCAGGTCATATCACAGGGAAGTGTAGTGTTATGGGGTCCTATAACTAAACTATGCATTGAAACATGCCCACATCAACCAACCTGATAGCTGTAGCATAAACGGAAATTGACCATTGTAATTGTATACAGTATCAGATATAGACATCAATCTTTTGCATGCACATCATAGCTTATAGGTGAAAGTTTATGAATGTCATTTAAATCATAAGAGGAGGTGAGAAGTACTGATTGGTTCCCTTATGCATCTTTGTTATTTTACTCTCGCATTGTGAATTCACCTAACTTGGCAGGCAGTAAATCTGGTTTGCTTTCTTAGCCACCATCTTATCAGGAAGGAAAGAAGTTCTGATGTACTTCATGTCAAATTAACCACAATTAATTTTACTATAAAAAATACCTTTGACAATAGTCACAAATGCATGCTATGTGCCAAATCCCAGACACAGTAGAACAAGTCACCACAAACATGCCAAGTCTCTAGTAAGACCAAGGATTCCGCAAGTGCTAGGACCAAGATCATGCCAACAACAGTGACATACCCAGCAACGCATCTATGCCCTCCATGTTTCCATTCTGCTGATGGCTTTCACAGGTCTGGACAAGACGGAAATGTGGTGACAAACATGCCGCATATACTGTTGGTTCACTGAAAGTAAATTTCAGCGCTTTGACTCTTTTTCATATAGAGTGCAACAATAAACTATGTATAATTACTGGAGATAAAATAATTCTTTTCAGACTTTTTTTGAACTTCTTAAATGAGGTGAGCAGCTAAATCCTATAGCTAAAAGCAGTATAGCTTTTTCTAAGTATTTCGCACTACATATAAAGTACTATGCTGTTCAACAAAAGCTAACTGCTCAGAGTACAAGCCAGAACATCTTCCTATCTCATAGCCGAGTCATGGGAGAGTGAGAGTTAAACAATATGTGAATAAAGTTTGTGTTGTTTGTATTTACCACAGAAGGCTGACAGCCATTTCTTAAGACTTGACTGACTTAAAATAAGTTGTTTTTGGTTTGTTTCGAGAATAGCCAAATGAATGCTGAAATGAAGAACACAGCTATTCTTTGTACATATGCTTGCAAACAACAGATCCACTTCAAATGAAAACACAGAGGATGTGAACTGTCTTTGCAAATTTCAAGCTGGGGAGTTCCTTCTCATGATAACACAACAAATGTGATTTTTTGAAAATAACACTTTTTGGCTTGGAGCTTCCCGCGTGCTCCTCAAGTGCTACATGGCCTGCTAGAACACAAAGAACGGTACACCTTTCTGCACACACAAAGCTTCCAAATATTTTCTGACAACTATTCTTCACTACTATGTCAATTTCCATTAAAGCAAAACTTAACCTTAGAAGGAACCTGTCTTGATGAATATTGATGTTGTGAGTCTTTTTAAGCCTAAATTTCAAGATACAAAAGAACTGTTTACTTACAACCCAGCTTTTAATGCCGCTCATCGGCCTTACATGGAAGCCGCCATGTTGCCTTGACGAGTGACGTCAGTTACCCAGGCAGGGAGAAGGCTACTGCAGCCCGCAGCCGATAGCGCTCAAAGCAGCATCGTCACAGATATTGGGCAGACGCTTTTACAGCTGAACGTGGCACCGCGCTGACACCATATACTACTTGAGCCGGCCAAATACATTTAAACTTTATAAACTCTTTTCTTGTAAAAACTATATGTATATTCTAATATCAGATGAACTACGATTGACATGTGTTCTTTGACATTATTTTTTCTTCTGAATACCCTCTAAGGGTAAAAGAATAAAGAAACTTGAGTTGTTAGTGACATCACTCTCAGCTTTAATCGTCTATTCTCACTCTCAGGCTCAGCTTCCGTCCTGTCTTGCCTTACTGCAATGCCTTTTTCATTGGCACACTTTGTAGTGATAATTGTCGGAATGGCTCTTTTCTTTAACTTTTTGTTAAAAGTCTTGAAACCAACCAAAGCAGCCACATCATTTTCGTAGGTGCCTTGAAAGCACTCCCCTTGTAAAATGGTCCTCGCACACGAGGTGCGATTTGTGCCATTTATACTCTTTCGCATGACGAGGCAACTTGGCGTTCTTTAAATTTTCAAGCCACTTTTTACATAGTGCATACAAATCTTTTGATTTTGCTGGATTCGGAATGCCAAAAAGCGTTTGTGGCTTCCGTCTACATTAAACGATTTGTACTGTTCGTTGAAACAGCCGAATGCTTTGCACTGTGGCATGCTGAATGCTTCTGGGGAACTGACATCACCAGACCAGACGACAGCAGCGATATTTTGCTTTCATTCACGAAAGAGTACCACAACATGGCGACGTCTGTGTGCCATTATTTACTGAAATTAAAACGTGGATTGTATGGAAATAGTACCGATACAGCTTGAAATTTATGGTTGACAAGACTCACAATATCAATATCTATGAATTCATCTCAAGTTGCATCTAGGGTTAAGCTTTCCTTTAATTTTAAACAGATTCGACTAGTTCGCTCCTATCAACAATGAACTTTTCCATCATCATGACAGGATGGAAATAGCCCAAGAACTGCATACAAATGGAAACAAAGAGACCTTTCCCAATACGATTTTAGGGCACCAGTTTTAGCAACAAGGTCGTATAAGCGTGCAGACTTCCAGTCACATGTTTCATTAGAGAGTCATATATCAGGAGGCAGATGAAGACGGAAGCAGCTCAGAGGGACCACTGTACAATACCTTCTCAGTGTCATTAATAGTGATGGCGGATTCACATAGTTTACTTCAATTTACTGTCACTGTTACAAATCTGAATTCTCCAGTAAGGAGAGTCAGAGGCATTTTGCAACATATTCTTGTGGCAAGTGAGGTGATTTCAGCTTTGGGTGATATTTGCTGCCTCGCCCTGTCAGCCTCCTAGCTTTCCATGTGCCAGTGACACATGCTCCTGCATTGTTCGAGCAAAGTTCTTACAAGCACAGACATTTCCATATGTTGTGTAACATATGGAGCACGATTTGTATCTTTCATATTTCAAAACATCCAATCTATGGAAATACCTCTTTTGATTCTCCATGACTTCAGCAGCAACCAGAGGAAGAAGGTTGATGACAATGTTGCTCTCTTCCTGCTGATTGAGACCGTACTGGGCCGTCATAGGTAGTCCTGCCATGCTATACCAACAAATATCAACAGCATGCGAGGACAAATAAACCAGTCGTCTCCCAAGCTGCACCACCATTCTGAGAAGCTTCTTTGGGAAGTTTCTAGTATTCCTTTTTTAAGAACCAAGCATTTAACTCCATGCAAGAGGTATGAATGGTTTGTCCATGTTCCACTGATACCTAGTGAACTGCAAAATTGTTAAAAATCTAACCCTTACCTGTGATGTTTGTCATCAACATCAACCACAAAGTTCTCCTGAAACATGTCTGTCATGTGTTCTGATATCCAAGCCTGAAAACAAAACTTTTTAATATGCAAAAACAAAAACAAAGGCATGAAAGGCTATCATCAATATAATTTTTTAAAAAGGAAAAACATGAAGTTAAACATCTGTAACATGTACAAACGGCAGTATGATGACAATGAAAAATGTGGGACCACCATTACAATCCACAGCAGTCTTCCTGATGTAGATTTCCATTCAGTGGTAGACTACAATTTGATCTGCTTGTTGTTGAAAGATAAGCATCGTGTTTGCACACTTACATGCGTTACAGAGTTAAGTGACACAGAGGGAGAGAGCTCTTCAACATAAACACATGCATCTACATGGAGTATATTTTCCCCTTCCCTCCCCTACCCCTTCTCACATGCACATGCATGCATACATGTGGATAATATAGGTTCTTAAGGACTGTCTCTCTCAGGCACACACACTCACATAAACGTACATCATGTCAAAAGGCTCGCTCCCCCACTCCCCCGCCCCAAACACACACACACACACACAAGCATCACATTCATGTACAAAGATATGTAATAGTTCCCTCGCAGACAAGCACAGAATTTATGTTACAGTTCTCTCAAGTACATACAGATATCCATGCACACAAATACACACACACAGACATACAGATATGCACAGATGGAAAACGAGAAAGATGAAAAGAAGAAAGAAGAATACAGTATGAGTGCTCATTCAATCTTCCCAGCTCTCTTTCACTAGCCACTGACATTTCTTGAGGGTATCTTTATTCAGTAGATTCTGGCATTTCACTAAGAATTACAAAAAGTTCACCTAAAATCTAAGTTTTCCACAGCTATTTAACAAGAACCTTTGGATGAAATCAAATAGTTGCTGACTGGTGGATGCTGAGTGGACATTCAGAGATATAAGTGAATAATAATAACTGAATGTAAAGAGCCTGAGGTTAAAATCAGAGATGGCTAGACAGCAGAGTGGATCCATGGTGAATCACAGAGTCAGCTGCAAGACGTCAATACAGCATAAATTCTAGGTGTCATACCTGAACTTTTGGATGAAGACGTCCATGTGTGACCACAGCAGCCAATTCATCCAACAGAACAGATGATGCTTTAGAATGGCGACTGCTGGCAGTTCGCAGCATGTTCAGTACACTTGTGACTTCATGTTCCCCCTCCTGACACAACACACTAAAGCGCAGGCATGTAGATAGACACACAAATGTGTAAGATCTGTATCTACATACATATGCATATAAAAATGCATATGCATGTACAAAAGCATGCATGCACACACACACACACACACACACACATTTTGAGTCAAACTTTCTCTTCTCTTGACCAAGCAGCTACAGTTTCCGTGCACATAAAGTGAACAGGTCTCCATGAACTGAAAACATGTTTGCAGCCTCAAAAAATGTGGAAATGACTGCACTCAAAAAACATTTCCATAGTCTGGATCATCCACTGCCAATACCGAATTTTCCATCACACTGCATAAGAAAACCTGTAGAAAGTTTGGGTTCAGTTCCAGAAAATATTTTTCCTGGTTAAGGACTTATAGAAAGTCATTTTCTCTGGGTGATTGAAACCTCCATTGATCACATCCCTATCATCTTTGAGCTTCGCGATCACTGTCACAGCAAAACTTTTATTATTCTTTTCTGGGCCTCTACATGAAAAATAATTACGACAACAGTAACACAGCTGTGTAGCATGACGGAGTCTCTCACCACACTGCAAAGCCATGCATGCTGTTGCGGCCCCATAAAAATATATGTAATGTACCAATAGCGCCGTGCACACGTACCAGTACTTGACGAAAGGCGAGTGTCTGAACATCAGAATATTTTATTCCACAATGCAACACTCAGCATAGTGGCGTGACAGTTAACATCGAGCTCACAGACTGCCTATAACTACATGTTGTATCAGCTCCCTTCTTCTCTCCTCTCTATCCCACTATCCATCTCCATCTGTCCCCATTAGGGGTCCTGCCAGGGTTTATATAGCTTACCTAGATGTTCATGTCAAAGTCTGCAGATTGCTGTGATTGGCAACTGGGCCCTCATTGATTTTAGTGGACAGTGAATGGTTTGAGTTATGCTGTGTCTGCACATGGGTGACTGAATGCTGGACAGCTCAAAATAGTGTTTCTGACATTGCATGTCTGTCTGCTGTGCTATGTGTTGACTGCATTTAAGCCAATTCCCAGACTTGTTTTACGTGGGAAAATTCTATATCTAGCAAAGTAATATGCATATCATATAAAGCCTGACATCCATATTGTTATAAGCTGTCACCAGTATTAAAACACAAAACATCATGAACTGAGCACACACAAAAATGGGGGGGGGGAGCAATGATGTGAAAATATTAAAAACTTCTCTTACCTTGCAGTCCCCATACCCCAGACCATCATTACACCACCCACCAAACCCTGACACAGGAAGCTGCAAAAGAAAGTTGTTGGTAGACTGTTTGCTTTTTAAAAGGAAATTTTCCAAAAGGTAAAATCAGTTTCTTTGATTCTTACCAGATTCCATGACTATATGGAGCTTTCCTAATACCCACTTTCGTGTATAGGGCTTTAATCCTATGGCAATAACTGCTAAAAGAGAACGTCACCAAACACACAAAGGTATTCACCTCTGATGGTACTGCAGGGGTGACCACAGCTTTTTTTTCCCTGTCATATCTTTTAACTCAATAACACTGCATGTCAGGCTGGCTTGTATGTCGTCTGTCAAGCCAGCCTGGCGATATGTTTGACGATTTATTTGCGGGGATTGGCTAATGGTCTAAGGTCTAAGAACTCTTACATTTGAGGTCTAAGGTCTAATATCTCTTACATTTGAAAGCTAAATCATTTCTTTATGAGTTACTTCCCTTATACTGTGTTTAAACCTGTTTTAATAGGTTTTCTACAACAATTCAAAGTGAATGTGAAATGGCTGGCAAACGTGTATCTTTGTGAGACATGTTATTCCAAGAAACGCTGGATGTCCTCTTCACTTCGCAGAGCAATGATAAAAAAAAGACATTGTTCGAAACCTTTGTGATATAGAAGATGCTGATCCAAAAGATCTGCACAATGATTCTGAAGAAGAGGAAAATGAATAACAGGAAAATGAAGAAGAAGAGGAAAATGAGGAAGAAGTGGGAGCATGTGGTGTAACTGTAAGCAGCATCGAACCATGTATTCCTGCCGACCTCAACCTGTTTCATTATTTGTGAACAACCATAGCACCTGAAGGACATCAGTGAGAGACTTGCTGTATTGTGAGCAGACTGTGTATACCTTCAAATCACCAGGAGGGAATTCAGTTGATGACTGTTTCTTGAAGCTGGGACAAATTCTATGGATTATTTATTAGTTTTATTTCCAATAGTCTTCAGTCATTTGTGGACCATATTTGTGCATTCAAGTTGGATTCCTGCTTCAATGGCTTGTGTAAAGAGCATATATCTGTGCTGACCTAGCATCGAAAAAACTTCAGTTATGTTGCTGTCAGAGGATTTAGAAACTAAAGAATAAGGTCCCAGAAACAAGGTGAGACATGAGTTTTCTTCATTTCTTGATCGAATTTAAATCATGTTTTTAACATTTTTAGTTATTTTTTATGAATTTTTGAAAAAGGCTAAAAAGTGTGTGTCCATAGGGGTGAGGGGGCATGAGCTAGGAGGCCTGGGGCAGAATTGAGTTAAAGTCTGTTGTTCTACTCGTATTTTGGCAAAACTCATGAATAAAATGGAATGGGTAAACTGCTCTGGAAGTGCCACTGTGGGCAGCAGTTGGCATCCGACTTTACCTTCTCAAGCAGGGCCTGAGCAAGAGTGGCTCCTTTTGCTGCTGCTCTTTGATCTGGTCTCAAGCCAGGTGTTGTACAGTAAAGCATGTTTATGTCTACAGGGATAACTAGTGTTCCCTGCAGTGCCACCCCTCTTTTCTTCCACTCCCCAACTACCACTAGCCCTGCCTACTCTAGCAATAGCATTAACTCCATCCTAATCAACTGCACTGGCAACTTACTCTGGATTAACACTTGAGACGAGTTTCCTGATCACCATGTGAAGGTCATCCTGAAACAAAATAGGAATAAATCCCATACTTGATAACCTGGGATTTTTTGTCAGAGCAGAAAATGTCACTGCTGCTCTTTGAAATAGGGATGAAAACACAATCTACAATTGATTTAAATAAAACTTCCCACTAAAGCTGGACTTCCCCTGTTACTATCATCAGAAACTGAGAACCAACAAACCCCTTCTCCAACCCTCCCCCCAAAATATGGTGTCAAGATCAATCTTTTGGTTTTCCATAAGCTTCTTGTAGTTTATATGGCTTTGACGTTAACAGATGCCCAACCGGGCAAGTAAAAATTAAAAAGCAAATTCAAAAAAGACAAAAAATTGTTATCTGTCAGCCTTGCCAGCTGGTTGATCTCCACTGCACTTCTGTCACATTCCTCGACATCAACATAACCTTGAGGAACAGCCCTCTAGCAACCACCATCCATTACAAACCTACAGGCTCACACTCCTACCTGGATTTTCACTCATCTCACCCACCCTCTACCTGCACAGTATACCCTGCTCACATTTTCTAAGATTCTACAGATTATGTTCCAATGACACAGACTCCCATGATCAATCCGATAAAATGGTAGATTATTTCCTCGCCCACAACTATCCTCCCAACCTTTTGCACTCTGCTTGACAGAAAGTTGCCATCACACCAAGTGCACTCACAGTCCAACCCTCCCACCACCCCAGACACAGAACTTCGACCAACCTACCAGTATGTAGGATCCTCCTCTCCAACTGGTACCTACTTTCCAAATTTGAACCCCACCTCTTCAACAAAAACACAAAAAAAAAACCCTCCTAGCATCTCGGTGGGATCTACTAGTACATTCCAAACTCAAAGCGCCCACCCCCCTCCCCACATCCTGCAGCTCTACCCCGTGCAATGTCCCCGCTGCCACACTTGCCCCTGCCTGAACACCGCCACAAAACTCCACACACCCAATACCACTTTTGTCATCAAACGCAACTTCACCTGCACCAACAGCAACATGCCATCACATGCGCCCTCTGTCCCACCCTGTTGTACATCAGTGAGACAGAACACACACTCAACACCCGCTTCACAGAACATCTAGCCGACACTAAACACCACAGAAACACACCAGTTACACGTCATTTCAGTACACCCCCACACACAGCTGACAACATGAGGGTCTGTGGTATCTGGAAAATGAAGGGCGATTCTACTGACCGTAAGTATATGGAGCCCTACTTCATTACCCATTTTGGCACCATGGCACCCACAGGACTCAACCTTTAACACCGACTCTCTCCCTCCCTCCTTTTCCCTTAACCCCCTCACCCCTCCTTCTCTCCCTCTTTTACTTTTTTCCTCTCCCCCCTCCCCTTCCCACTCTCTCACACACGGACGCCCTCTTACCCGTGCTTTTCTCTCTTCCCCCTCCCCACTCTCGACCCCTTTCTCTACCCTTTCCTACCCACCTTGCGATTGGCTGCCCCTCTTCGACCCCTCTTACTCACTGTCCTTTGGTCATTTTCATGCTATCCAGCCCACGCGCTACATCTACCGCACCTAAGTCCTTTTCTTTTTCTTTTTTGTTGTTTTTGTGTCATCCTGATAATGGGGTAGTGCCCCGAAACACGTAGATTGTCTTTGTCTTTGTTTCTTTTCTAGCTTGGTTCAGTTCCCTTGTTTTTAATTTTAATTTGGATTTTCTGCAGTCACTTGTTTTTCTTTTTAAAAAAGAAAACAGCAAAAACATACTATGAGGAGAACAGAGTGAAAGTTTCTTCCACAGTTGAAGGCACGCTCCCTGGGTTTCTTTTTCTATTTATTCAGCAAAAGAACAGGTACAAGACAAAAAGCTTTCATACCAGTGCTTCGAACATCTGTGCAGATGGACAGACACAAGTCACGATCAGACATATAATTCAACATCTATGTAACAGCAGAGCATTTGGCGTTTTTTTTTTTACTGCTGCAACAAAACAGTTTGGTTGCGTAAAGGTTCAACTAGTTTTGCAAGGGCAAACTCAGCTGACTGTAAGGGCTAGTTGACAGGTAAGAATATGCGTAAGTGTAATAATTACAAAGAGATAGAGCATACAACCTGCATGAGAGCTGGATCATTTCCTGCACAAAATGCAAGCCGAGACAGCACAGCAAACAACTTGCGCAATCTTTGCAGTGACATGTTCTGCTGTTGCAGGTCCAACAACCGCTGAAAAACAAAAGAGAAACCATCTGACATATGCTGAACAGACTCTCTCTACATAAATATAAAATTTAAAATCATTGCAATATCTTTTATTGTTACCATTTATTGCTAGCAATTAATCCTCTTATCATTTCTCATACTGCTCTTCTTCCCTACCGCCCTGCTAACACCCCCCTTACCCCCACCCACACGCCATTTTCTCCTTGTCCTTAGCTGTTTGTGCAACCCAACACTACATGATAATATGATGCATCTAAATACAGCTGTCAGTAAAACAGATAAGTGATAGTGGTCTGGTTCATTTTCAACTTGTGTCGATTCCGATCTGACATATTCCTTGGGGCATTGAAATATTTCTACAATCTCTGACACGCACCCCTACCCCAACACTTGGCGACAAACTCAACAGATATTTGTACCACATAACTTATTTGATCAGTAGGTCTGAGGATGACTGTCATATCACATGTCATATGCCAATATTCAGGTTTACTGACAATATACAGCTCAGGAACTTCGTTATTCTTTAAGATTATGGCCTAGATGATCAGTAACAGATACCTTCATATCACGGACCCATAGTGCCAAGATTAACTGCGAACATCTTAATAATAGATCTAAAACAGGTTGACTTTTTGCTTTAGAGGCTATGAGTTTAGAATTATTACAGATCTAACAATGTAAATATCTGTCGAGGTTTTCACCAAAAGCATAACTTCAGCCTATCCTGGTGCTAATCATTCGTAACTCTGGTTACTTTCATTACTCTAACATCCAGCCATAATGCAAAGGGTTAGTGGACACTTGGCTGCTCTGACTTTGTAGATTAGCAACTTACTTTTCGTCAGCATCGTCTGTGTCTGTCACGGAGCTGCATTCTTTTCATTTTCTGTCTCAGTCAAGAACATTCAAAGGCCAGAGTGTGCGATACAATGTTCGGTTCATACACTATGCACTTTCTGCTTTTAAAATATATAATTTATTTTCTGTTCACCCATGCAGGTATTCGAAGGCGCAGGTATTTCAACAAGACAACAAAATCTGCAGCATATAACTTTTTATGGGTATGGGTGGATGGGTGGAATATCAACATAAATATTGTGCAAGCAAGAGTCACAATAAAGGAGGTGGCAGTGGGGCAGGGGGGGGGGGAGCTGGAAACTGAGGCCTTACAAGGGATGTTTAATGCATGCAAACATTATAAGCAAAGAGAATCTTTTGTTTTACTATCCCTTATAAGGGCCTCATCATCTCCCTTGATGAGTTCTGAGACAGTGATGATGGAAGCTTCAAAAACAATGTACTGTTGAAAAAGGCTCTAGAATAAAGTACCTAAAAGGACTGAGAACTTTTCCAAAGGACCCACAAAAATTTTTAAAGTACCTTAAGCAGAATTAAACGAGTTTAAAGACCTTTTTTTAGACATTTCAAAATTAAAGCACTTTAAAGGACCTAAAAGGACCCTACAAACCCCGCAAACAGTCTTCACGTGCTTGTGACAGAGTTCAAATTAAACCATGCCAAGCAGGCATATTTTCCAGATGTGCACTGTGAGAAATTCATTACTCTATCCACCTCCATGCTCAGATACTTTGGATGTTTAGTTAACTTTTTATTCTTGTCACACTCCTCCTTCCCCCCACCCCCACCGCTCCACCAAGTGCCATCAAACCCTACACTCAAAAAATGTCTCCCTGGACAGAACACGGTAAACTTGCAAGTTAGTAGATAAAGCAGAAAATACAAGGCTCTGATCAATAACATATGTATGAAACAGCTAGGAAAATTTTAAGTTATTCTCTTGAAATTCTTTGAAACGTAAAAAGAATGGCAAAGAACCTTAAAGAAAAAGGCAAACTGCACCACATCCGTGAGGTGTTCTTCCACCAGACTAGACAGGACATCCAGGGCTGCGTCTGCCTCCTCTGAGCTACCTTTCCCAAGCTGCATTACCAGGCTTGCCACAGTCTCCTTGAATTTAAAAAAGAAAAGCTTCAACTTCTTGGTATAATAGGAATATATATAATATATATATAATAAATTACATAGTGGCAACATGTTTTTGCTGATACTCTTTACGGAAAAGAAAGCACATATAACAATAGGCATCCTAGGGTGTATATTACATGTATGCTTTTCAGGGGTACAGATGCAGTACAGATCAGTATAGGACTTTTCCACATAAGACAGGCCTTAACTTTGTGTGCACATGCGCTTATTTCTGGTGACAGCTTCGACCACAATGCCAACACAGCACTGCAGCTGGGGAAAGTGCAACAGCGATTCCTGTTACAAGCATAAAGAGTACATGCAAGGTGTGTTTTTTGTTGAAATTTCTGACTTATTGGCTGATCCGGACAAATATAAACAATGGGTACACTTGTGCGGGAGAGCTGACTTCAATTCTGCCACAAACCACGACAGCAAGAAGGCATGATGGAGGCGATACGTTTGCGGTATGATTTCGTAGGTGGTTGTTATGGCAGAGGCTTTTTTGATTGGAGATGTTCTTGGTCGAAAAAGAGCCAAACTCCTTATACCTCCATTTTACACCACAAGAAGAAGCAAAAACCAAATTTACAACCAAAAACAGAGAACACGTTGAAAAAGCAATACAGAGACTAAAACAGTTCAAGCTACTAACACAGCCTGTCAGTGCTAACACAGAAAACATCTTCAATCAAGTCTTATTTGTTTGTGCCTGTCTGGTCAACTTCCAGAAACTACTTGCCCCTTAGGGTACGGACCCGTTGTTTCCTGATTCCGAGTGCTTCCAATTTTGAGAGTATATGTTTTACAGATTGGTTAATGTCATCTGGTTATTGTTGTGTGTCCTGGTTGCTGCTTTTAAAACTTTTGGTTCATGTTATAAATAAATGCTCCACTTATTTCCTTGCAAAAAAGCATCGTGTTTGAACTTTGCTTTCATGATGTTTCTGCAAAGGTTGTGTGTAAGTAAGAGAGAGAGAGAACATGCATTCAGATGAAGACAAAATTTCTGAAAAGAATGAAACATATTTGAAGATCCTGCTGATGAGCTATTAGAGTATGCCAAGTCATGTCATAATTTAAAAGGTTCTTAAACATAGAAAGTAATAATCAGGATTAAACTGAAGCAGGGGGAGGAGGGGGGAAGAAGGTATGTCACTAAGTGTATACACAGTCTGGTACATGAGCTGTTCCAAAGGAGAAGGTTGTCATGATCATGATGAGATCCCACAAACTAAGGCAAAGACATGTAAAAGTGCCGGACGATGGTCACAAAATTGTTTATTCTCCTTTATAAATCAAGCATTAACATCACAAGCTCATATAGCAGAACGTTATTGTTGGTTTATTAATATTGTTTCTTGCCACATCTACTGCAGATAAGTCTTTTTCCTTTTCATTTTGTCGTCCTGATGAAGGGGTAGTGCCCCGAAACATGTAGATTGTCTTCGTCTTTGTCCCTTTCTAGCTTGGTACAGTTCCCTTGTTTTACATGTTATTGTTTCTTTCAAAAAACATGTATCAATGAGTGTATAATACACTGAAGATTTCCCTCTGGAAAATAAGTAGATCTTGCTGGCATTTTTCCTTCCTACATAGCACACAAAATTGTAATGGTATCAATCTGCATAAAAAGTATATTGTTAAACTGGTTTTGATCAGAATTATAAGAATGTTTCAATCATCTGATCTACCATTTAAATTGGGTTAGTCTCTATACATTTAAAAATGTCAACTAAGAATGTCACATTGTTGAAAAATAAACATCCTATGGTAATAACATTAATAAAATATCTCAATGGCCTGCTGATCAGACTCTCATGTACGTGGTGAGTGCCAGGCGAAGAAGATATGAAGAGTGGACACACGAATGATATCACATCTTTCACTGTGCTGGCGCCAAGCCTGGTTCCAGAGTAATGTTACATTTGTTGTTGCGGTGCCCTGACAATGTTACACTGTCGTTTCTGTGGTGCCCATGACTTTAGATAACAACACTACATCTGGCTTTTAGGGAGTGGCATGTTACACACCCAAGACATAAGACATAATCAAAGAAAACAGACATAAGCAAAGACCTAAGAATAAGCAAATTTAATCTTCCATGCTCTAATAGGGAGTCTAACCTATGTTATTAGACACCAGTAAAAATTCCTTAATTTTCTCAAGTGGCTAATAAACAGTAGCGATGCAGGTCTCAGAGCTGCTATGCAGAAGCACCTTTTTGTATAGCTTTTTGTGGAAAAAAAATGAACTCAGGTTATGTTGAAAAATTTCTATGTAGGAAGCCCCACTTAAGAACTATCACCCTATTAATTTTAGAGGTGTCTTGCACCTTCGTCAGTGCCCCAAACTTGCCAATAGTTGAGACATTGTTTAGAGTGAAAAAATGTTTTTTCCAAGATAGTTTATATAAATTTGATATGGAAGATGACAAAAAATTATGTTAATTCAAATAAGGCTGTGGGAATTTTTTTTTAACAGACACATTTTGAGATACCAGCTTTAGAACTTTTTGACTTTAAGTTGAATGCAGTCACGGTGATCAGGCATGCGAATACACTGGTTTTTAACTATCAGAGGTTTAATCAAGCTGTCTACAATAAATATAGACACTTCTCTCATGCCCCCTTTCCTTCTGCATCTCATCCTCCATCTCTGACCTCATAACAGTCAAACCCAAACCCTTTAACATTAGTTGCATAAATAAGTGAAATGGCCTAAAGAATTTCCCTTCTGCAGGTTTCCTAGTTTACAGTCAATGCAAAGGAAGTAAACCAGTATTGTATTTAGGTAACTCACACCCATGTCTCTGCTAGTTAATATTACAGACGATGTCTCTGAATAAGTAGAACACACCTCTAATATTTATAGAAAAAAACCAAGACCCAATATTGATGACAATGCCACATCAACAATTTTTTTAAACCCAAGCAACTGAAAGATTACTATCACCTGCTTGCTGAAAATGTCAAAAGTTGCAAAAGTCAGTTTGTATATAACTCCACCAATATAGCCCAGGGACATTTCTGGTGAATGCAGCAGCATCTCTGCTAGTAACAGCAAAGACTTACAAAGTCTTTCAAGGATCTGCAAGAACAATAATCAAAATCATCTTCAACAACATTCTTGGACTGCCAATGAACACACTTCCGTATTCAACATAAGCCATTTATTCTGAGGGAATACAGATCTCCTTCAGAACACGCTTCCTGGACTTAGTTTCTTCACAAGCAGTGAGGTGAATACACAAAGATCATAACACACTTGTTTACAGGCATAAACAAGAGCAAATATGCTTCACAGAACAGTTATTTCACAGGTAGCCTACAAAAGCTGGATGCAGAAAGAACCAAGACCTGGATACTCTGAATTACCTGAGCATGATCCATGAAAGCTTTTCTCAGCAAAGCTTCAGACAGATCTCCATTTCTGATTTTATTGCGAACCAGACTTTCTACAGTTTTTTTTCGATTTGTCTGATGAAGGAAGAGAATAACAACCAAGTCCAGAATGTTCAGGTTTCCCTTTAGACTGTCAATCATCTGGAGGAAAATAAAACAGTAAATATACACACTTTTTCAAAGCCAATTTAAAAAGTAACGTTACCTGTAGCAATTTTATAATTTTTGCAAAACTCAAATCTGAAACTATCAAATATGTGCATGCTATAAAGAATTATCTTGTATTCCTCTAGCTTGGATACATTTTTCAGAAAGGAGGTGTTAAACCTCTGACACTGGTTTGTCTCATCAGTTGAAAACTTTTTAAATTTTGGCTTCAAGCAGGCACCAGGAGATGATGGTCAGCTCCTCTCTTGGCAGTACATCTTAAAGGGACCTGAATTTTTTTTTAGAAGCTCACATGGTCTATCTGGTTCTTAACTGACAGACTGGGAATAACCAGGTTGCCTTGTGTATCCATCTGAGAGAAGATGCTTCTGCTGATGACAAGGTTGTTTGTGGTACACAGTTCTGCAAATCTCTTATTGTCATTCATCTCACCAGGTCCTGCTGCCCCATGACCTTTTCATAGCCCTTGTTGTCACTGCTGCCAATTTTGGCATTTAGGTCTCCCATAATGATGGTGATGTCCCTTCCCAGGGATTTCTGGATGGTCTGCAGCCTGCTGTAGAACTCTTCCTTGCTCTGGTCATCCCTATTGTTTGTTGGGGTGGAACGCTAGCTATAGGGGAGTTGCATGGATGTACAGTTAAACTAAATTTCTGAAGGAGATTTTCTCCATAAAGGGCACGTGTACAGCACCAAAGACGCCCCTCCTCTTTTAGGTCCCTGTTAAGTTTATTGTCCCTTTCATGTAAACTAGTCGACTTGGTGAAACCTGAGAGCATGAAGCAAAGGAGTTGACAGCTTCTATCTCTTTGATAAATATTTACAATAACTCACATTAGAGCAACTTTGCAAACACTCAAAAAACAATGTTTCAAACTTTGTAAAAAAATTGTATTGCTTAGATTGGTGTGAATGAGCTGTTTTGGATACTTGACTATAACGTTTACCTAAAAATCATTTCATTTAGATTCAAGATTTTGTATTTCTGTAGTGATGTACATAACTTGCCTTGAGCCAAGCCTCAGCAACACCTCTCTGGAACTGTATTCCAGACTGAATAGCATCCATGATTAGAACTTCACTATCTTTCTGACTGCTGGTTCCTCTGTTATGAAAGAAGTCTATCATATAACTGTTACTTTACCTTATTCACAATATACAGCAATGCCAAAAGAAATGTTATTACGGCTGTACTTAATACCAATTTTTCACGATTCACCCAAACATGAATATTCAGATTTTAGGTAGACTGGATACATATAGCAATAGTATATTCATTGAAATGGGAGACTTGCAAATAATACTATACATTTTACATATATTTCTATGAAATTCTAGCTATTATAATTGCACGAGTGGAACACCAACAAATCTGAAAGTGAGGTTAGGGGCAACAGCCTTTGCTGAGACCAGAAGGCTGTGCCCCCACTGAAACAGAATATTTTTTTCATGAATCAGGCTCATAAATCCAAATCACAAATTTCCATCTCTATCCCAAAAAGTCACACCAATGAGGACTGTCAAGATGGCCTTTAGTTTTGGTCGCCTTAAGGATGAGGTTGTGTTTGAGTGGAACGTGATGGGTGTAGCCATCACAAAGACAGTTTGCCACATCATGCTACTAATTACTATACAGATACATAACTGCTAGCAGCATATTAGACAACACACTAATCCATTCAAAAGTGCTTCGTTTTCACTTTTTTTGTGAGCATGCAAAGGATGTCTCTCTGCCCTTGAGGGAGTAATGCCCCATAATCTTGACTTTGTCTTGTGCAAGACTGCTTAGATACCTTGTTTGCATTAGTAAAGGGGAACAAGATCTATGTTTGAAATATACGAGCTTGTGAACATGGGCTGCAGGTACAGAAATGTGGAATCTCTTGGGCAGAAGAAGCACCATTTCAGCTGTTGTCTTCTTTGTACTTGTAAGCCCAGTTGCGAAACTTTGTCAGGGAATTTTGCTCAGACTGACCATGAGCACTATCAGTTTGTCATCTTATGTCACATTATGAAGGTGGTTATTCAAAGGTAATTTATACATAGCCAAGGGCTGTCAGAAAAATTAGGTCTTTAAGGGGAGTTGTCAAGGAAAGTCTTAATAACCAGTTGACAGTGATTTACTACATTATGAATCACTAGTATATCTAATCACCAAACACATAAAACTTTCACTTGACTAACATAATGATAAATCTTTCATTTAATACATGAAACTCACACTCGGCTAACTTTGCCTTTCGCCAGAGCTGGTCTGTGGCCAACAAGTGAAGAAACGTCTAGTTCTCTATGTATTTCAGCAATTACCTGGGAAAAGGCATTTTTATAACACTATTGAAGCTGGCTAAAGGTCAATAGATTTTATTGTTAATTTAAATTCTGTTCTAAATGTTGAACAACAGTACAGATGCACATACAATTATATGTAACTTCCTGTGAGGTAAAAGCATGTCACTTCTATAACAAATCTAAACAGCTTTAAAAATGACTGATGATTGGCTGTCGATATTTGCATGAAAACACAAATCTACTAAACTTTAAAAAAGAAAAACAAATTTCTTAACTAAATTTCAGTTTCTTTAACAATACTTACCATGACCCAGAGTACTAAACTCTGAAGTAAGCGATCCCTAACTGCACCTTACAAACAAAAATTTTGTACACAAGGCCCCCTCTATGCATGCGCACACCCATGCGTCACCCTATGTGATCTACTCACTGGCCAACTCAAGCTGACTTTCTAAAGCCTGAAAAAAGACCCGGGAGGGGGAGGTTGGGCCTATGGTGGGTCATGATAAGTATTGCTAAAAAAACTCAAATTAACTTCAGAAATTTGTATTTGCTTGTCACAATACTGTATCATGTCCCAAAGTGCTGACTAGCACAAAATGGAGGTGGGTGATAAAAAAATGCCAGGGTGAGGAGAAGGAGGTGTGCCAGAGGTGCTGGATGGCAACAGCAGGCCCCCACCTCACAGCAACCATCCCCTCCAGAGACAGAGAAGTCCTGGGGTTAAAAACTTCTAAACGGGTCCTCCAACCTCCAACATGCTACAGATAAGAGGTCCCCCACTGCAGTGGAATGGGAGGTAGCAAGAGAGAAAGCCTATGTCCCACATGACGAGTGAAAACAGACTGGACCCAGTGGGAAGCTGGCTGTTTGAGATGACTCGAATCCAACCAGACTGCAGGGAGAGGAGCAGTACCCTCTGGGTGGCACTAAGCAAGATGGAAGGGCGACGTCATTACTCACGTAAAGTGCACACCGGACAATATAAACAGCCCAGGTCGGAATGTGGCAGTATCAGGAAAAAGGGTTCGACTGAAACCGAGGCGAATGGGTCACCTAGACATTAGTTTTTCACCCTGGACTAAGGTAGAAAGGACAAAGGAAATGGAGTAATCATGTTCCGTCCTGATATCCAAGGCAGGCCCGGAGAGGTCCCACTGACCGGGAGCCAGCATGCCGAGAAAAACCGTCTTAATAGTCAAATCCCACAGGGAAGTGTGAGGGAGCGGCTCCTACAGAGGCATGCAAAGTGTGGCCAAGGTCCCAGGAGAGGGACATCCGACATTAGCCATGGTGTTTGAAAAAGTCTGCTTGAATTGGCCAGCGAGTAGATCGCATTGGGTGACCCATGGGTGTGTGCATATGCTGAGAGGGCCTTCTCAGGGTTTGTGTACAAAAATTTTTGTTTGTAAGGTGCGGTTAGGGATCGCTAACTTGAGAATTTAGCTCTCTGGGCCATGGTACAGTATTGTGACAAGAAAAACAATTTTCAGCAAGAGTATAATAAATGTAGGTTTTTTTAAATTGATTGTTGTTATAAAAACATGATAATCTGCTGTTTCGATATCTTGATTGGTCAATGATCAAGCAAAACTGATGATGCTTCAAGTGCAATCTCAAAAATAATCGTTCTACAAACAACGGAATTGGGTTCTGATCAATGTACAAAAGATGTACTCTGCTGATGACTGCTCAGAATTCCAAAGGCCACTCAGATATAAACCTTTATGGTTTTCTGATTCATCATACCATAAGGCATGGCTATTAGGAATCAAATACAAGGAACCTGCGAGAATCGAGGCAGTTCTAAGGTACTGAGCTTTCAGCACTTACAAAGAAATCTATGTTAAGTATGTGCTTTTGCTGGTATTTATTATGAAGGCAAAGATGTAAATTACTGCAACACCAACAAAGTTTCATCCTAGTTACAAGTAATGGGAGGGCAGTTGTCCGGTCATCGCTCTGACCGAAACAAGGAAAGAAGGAAGGAAGAAAACTGAATAGGTCTGAAGTATCAGGTTACTTCCCCACTCTGTTTGTTAGACAAGGGAACAACAATATAGTACTCTTGATTTGGGATGTGATGTTGTCATAGGTGTTTTTAAGGCTTCATGTTTTTGAGTATGAAATTCCCATTACTTTTTATAAATTTAACTTTAATGTTACTTTTATATACCATCTTTAGCATGCAAAACCAGAAATTACCTCTGTCAGCTCCGACTGATTTGCAGTTCTTAGCAGAAACTTTACCACAACTACCAGATTTTCTGCATCCACCAACCTGAGCGCTTGAACAGCTGCCTGTCGTACCTGAAAAAAAAGATGATATAAACAAGGCAGATGATTTCAGTGTGGAGTAATCTGAAAGATTTCAGGATATACAAAGCCAGTGTGGCGTCAGTTTATGACAGTCTGTAGGTTGTGGGAAATTTCTGGTACAGTGATGCAGTAGACTCTATGGTAAAGGTGACCAGTAGCCTGTCGCCTGTCAGAGGAAAGCTGGGCCTGTCTGTATGTTTTTGTCCTGATGCGGGGTACACATCACCTAGCAGACAATGGGTTCAGCAATGGTCTGCAGTGATTCACATAAATTTATATAAGAACGAATGACTGCTACTTGGAGTGGTAAAGGATAGAAAAAAAGTTAATCTAAACCACGTAAAAGGACAAAATACAGACAGTCGACATTTCAGGATGTTACCCCTTCATCAGGACAAGGACAAAAAGTAAACACAAAAAACTAAACATAAACAAGAGCCACCTGCGTCAGATAAGTGTTCAAGTGTAATTCTCTTATTTTTTAGTTTTCATGTTTACTTTTTGTCCTTTTTGTCCTGACGAAGGGGTAATAACCCGAAACGTCAACGTCTGTGTTTTGTCCTTTTACTTGGTTCAGATTGTTTTCCTATCACATAAATTTCCACACCTGTCACAGGTTGTAAACTGCTGGTCAGTGCAAAGCTATAACCATATAAAGTAACCTCCAGAATCTAATTATCCTAATTATCCTAATTAACCTGAACTAGAAGATCCGGTGTTAGCTCCAGGCAGGTCAGTGTGTCCAGGACAGCCACTGTCAGCTGACGTTTGCTCACCAGTACTTCTCTGCAGCATTCAAAATAGAAGAACAGATCTCAGTCTTGCACTATATCAGAGAAAAGTCTATCACCTGGATTGTTATATGAATTTTTTTAAAATCTGCATCATCATCATCATCATCATCATCATCATCATCCACACGATGCACACGCTTGCTGAAGCTTCAGACGAGAACAGCCTACAGCTATTCCTCGCAAGGGGTCCAATGGGAGCCATCAGAGCCCAGTAGACATGCCAAAAACTCTCTGAGGCCTGGCCTTCTCTGACCAAAGCAGTTGCACCTGGTTCGCATCTACTGAACAGTGTCACAGCAATCACTTTCTATCCTACCCAAACTCCTTCCCTAACCCCCACCTTCACCCCTAACAAAGTAAGAACAATTTTGCAATCTAGACTACAAAACCTAATTTTCAGTTCCTAAAGCCAATGCTTTAACTATCCAGCTACAGAGTACTTCGATTTTCTTATATACTTTTGGCTTTTCCAATTTTTTCCTTTTTCTTTTTTGGTGCCACATTTAAAACTTTTTGCTCATAGTGTGAGCTGGGAGAGAGGTTAGGGATGGTGGCAGGGTAAAAATTGCTTTGAACTATTCAGTATATCATAGGCAAACTGGGTGCGAGTACAGTGGTCAGAGAAGGACAGGTCTTCGGTGTATCTGATGGCCTCTGCCAGCTCCCATCAGACCCTCGTTAGCAGCCGTAGGTTTAACACCTCTGAGGCTTCACCAACTGTGTGCATCATCATCATCATCATCAAGTTAAATAAATCCACCAAACCAGATGCTTCAAACATACAGTCCAATGACAAAGTAGCAGCAAGCCTCAACAGCTGAAATTCCAAACCAAAATGGTCAAACAACTTTATGTAGTCTTGTTACCTTGTTATTCAAAGTACCTCTGAATGCACAAATATGAAAACCAAGAGATGTCTTTGATGTCTAAAGAACGCTCACTTTTGTACGCAAACAATTCATTAACTTTCTGCTACAGGAAAAGTTAGGAAAGCTAAAGTTGGAATATGTGGAATTTAACTGAACTCAGTCTGAATACATCATCGACCAGCACGATTTTATCATTATACCAGGGATGAACATAATTGGGGTTCTTTAATACATTCCCAATCCTCTGACCATGGTACACCAGAGGATATTTGATGTAACTGCCAGCGCTCTGACAAGGGTTTTACTATGAAATTTCAAACCAAAAGCTGTTCAAAAGCTTCCCACAGACCACAAAAGAGACAATATTACAGAGAAAGTGTTTACAACAACCTACTTGGCAAAAGTGTAGGACAATGGTGCCTGCCATTCTACTGCATTCACTGGGATACCTTTTTTCAAAGCAGCATTTTACACAGAATTCATATCAGATGGATTTCAGGTGTGAATCAGTTTATTCTTCTTAAATTTTTCTTTCAGACTGCATTGGAATTATGCTGTTATTGCTAATTGTTTTTTCCTACATTTTTGATAAGATTCAGAGACCACAGGGGAAGTCATGGCAGAAAAGACTGCAGAACCGTGTGCAGTGCATACAGTGCAACAGTTGTCAATACATTGAAATCGCTGTTGGGGATGTGTTCAATTGGAAAATTATGTTGCAGCCTCCATTAAATCAAGAAAATGACGGAGCAGAGATGGAAATTTAGACAAAAATCCAAAAGCCATCAACCACTTCCAATACTTTTATGATAAATAACATCATGATCAGAAAAATTTCCCATTACAATGCACAGGAAATTCTCAAACTTTCACTGCCAGGGTGTGCTATCCAAAAAGAATTCCCCATCCCCTCCTAAAAAAATCTCATTTCTAGCCAATGTGCACAGAACCTTGAAATTGCACTATTCCATTTGTAATCCATATCCAGTAAACAAACCGACAACAGACCACAGATAATTAGACATACACCTTATGAAGCTTGTGCAACTGGACACTTTAATTCAAATCCAGAAAGTTACATTTCATAAACCAAACACACATGCAAATCGAAAAGTCTCATTCCTGAAAGTGTCTTCTGTGGATTAGTCAAATCTGATTTGTGTTTCTCATGCAAATTTAAAATGTCAGCATGCTGCAGAAGGAATGCCTTCAACATCACTAAAGAAATAATCATTGAAGTCAGACCCGTGCTCCTGATTCTCTTACTTGAGTCTTGTGGCAACAGTGGTGTGATCAGCATCATCAAGTACAGCAGGAAGCACACTTATTATCTCTCGCTGTACATCTTCTGAAGTGGCATCTAGCATCCCAAGCAGGTTTTCCCTCAGTGCCTGTGGACAGGACAAGTAGCCATGCGATAGTCAGTAGTAGACTGAGAAACATAACAACCAGCAATCATATTAATCAGAACTCTGTACATCTCCTCTGTTGCCATACGTTTTTTTGCTGTTAACCCACGACTTTTACATCTAGCACATGCATCATCACCAAAACTCTAAAACTCTTATTTCACTAACTTAAAAGTAGTGCTGGCAATATTTTAACTGTTTTGTAAATTTATTAACATTTTAAAAGCAATTTGCAATAATTTTAAACAGTAGTAAACGATGAAGAACACTTTCTTACAGCATACATATAGCATAAGTGCATTTGATACCCATCAGTATTCAAAGTTCTGCAAGCCTATGTGGGAGAAACATTGCAAGAACAATTTCACTACATGGAGCTAAAAACAAGAAAAATTTCAGCTTCACATTCTTTCTTTCTTTCTTCACACATTAACTTCTCTATGGTGCCAGAGAATTATTCTCTGGGTTGACCTTTGCTCTAAATGCCACTTCTCAATCACAGAGTGAGTAGCCAAAGTAATTTCAAAGCAAAGAAAAGATTACCGTTCAGTCAATCAAATTCAGCTATGCACACACAGGCTGATTGCATGAGCAAGAACTTCCTGAGATAGCTTAGTGCTTGAGGGAGATCAACTACCTACAAAGAGTGGGGGTAACTCATGGATCAGCCTGGCACGAAAGGAAGATGGGTCAACTGACCCCTTCCACCATATTTTGATGGGCCAATAGTCTGTCAGTGATAAGCAGTAGCATAAAAACATAAAAGAAATATTATTCTGCTTCACAAATTAAAATTTAAAAATATCTGCGAGGAGCGGAGAGAGAGAATGCATGTCATAATAATCCTTGTCACATGGCAATCAAACATGACACCGAGTCTTAGAAATGCCATTCACCAGAACACTTCACATTTCTTTATTGTACAAGGAAGCCATCAGGTGCCATGGTGTTCTTTTCTTAGATAATTACTTTCTGGTGTCACTCATGGCAGATGAGTGTGATGGCAGATTCACACAGTTTGCTTTAAATTACTGTCACTGTTACAAATCTGAATTCCTAAATGAAGAGAATCAGAGGTATTTTACATCATATTCTCGTGGCAAGTGAGGTGCTTTCGGCTTTAGGCAACATTGGCTTCGTGCCTCACATTCTAGGAATCTCCTAGCCTTCCATGCTTGGTAGAGTCATGTTCATTTTTCACAGTGTGGACAAATGTCTTTATTATTGTTATACAAACAGATTTCACTGCACATCTAAAGTTATGTTGTGCGCACTCATGCATCTTTAACTCTTGTCTTTTCAACAATATTTGAAAACATATCTTTTTGCTTTCTCGTGGCATTTTCCATACTGTCATGTCTGCACCTACTCGGGGATAGTTCGTGTGTAACAGAGTTTGATAAGATTTGGTGCCTTATAACTCTTATTATTTAAATATTTGATCAGATTTGGTGCCTTATATATACTTATTATTAAAATATTTTATACCATTTGCTGTCTCATAGATACTCATTATCATTAACTTAAATATTTTATAAGATTTGCTGTCTCATAGATACTCTTATTATTATTAACTTAAATATTTTATAAGATTTGGTGCCTTAAAAATACTCTTATTATTATTAAATAAAAGAAATTGTTGAATGTTGGCTGTTTCATTTTCTCCTTGACTAAAGTCAGCAAAACAAAGATGAATGCAATGAAATGCCAATAAGCACATTGATCTGGGTGGCAAATATCCAGGTCATGGTCCTACCAAGCACACTACTGACACACTGACAAGCAACTTACTTTGCTGTCCACCACAAAGTCCAACCAGCGCAGCTGAGCAAGCAGTAAATGAGGAATGTTCACTCTTTCCCCCCCATCAAAAATAACACTGCAATAAAATCAGACAAAATTTACTGGTGGTTCTAACTAATCCAATACCATTTGCATACACTGAAATTGATGCTGTTTAAAACATAATTATTTTATACCACATCTGAATTATATCTCAGATTTAACCAAATTTGCTCTTAACTTCTTGGTGCCTTCTTACTTTAAATCCACGGAGCTTTTAAATATCTGTGATTATAATCCTTAGTAAATCCACTGAAGATGGGAAAGAGGCAGCCACCCACAGAACACTGACCTGGTCTAAAAACGAGTTATACTTCGAAGTGCAAGGAAGGACACCCCGTGGGTGTTGTCCAGAAACTTTACTGTTGATAACATCAAGCTAAGTTTGAGAAGACCGAAGTGGAGGAATATTTTGCTTCAGTTTTCCCCCTTATTTAAAAAATGTGAAGTATTTGGTCACCATGACTTGCCCCACCCAAAGAGACCATCCTAGGTCAAGGAAGAGGACTTTAATCACAAATAGAAAAGCTGCCAACCTCTCTCCCATCTCTCCTACAACTTCCAGCCTTTCTTTCATTTTCCCTTTTGCATTTGTATATCACTGTATCAAGTTCAACAAACAAAAACACAAACAGCTGTCAGTTACATCGAAACAAATTAACTGCATACTTAAACACCATCCTTTAGTGTAACTGATCAATATATCAAAGTGCAGAACTACATCTTCACACGCAATCAGAAAATTGATATGTTAATATTACCTAAGGCCAAAAAAAGCATTTACTCACTCATCATCTTCAGAAAACTCTGGAAGTTTTTCGAGCAGGTTCCTAATTAAAGGCATCTGAAAAAGAATGTTTTCATTTACATGTACTGACATAGTACAGTTTACTATCACTGTCTACACAAACTCACAAGTGGTTTTTTTTTTCCAAAGGGGTAATAATGCAATAGAGACTAATCATGCTAGATATTTTAATGTCATAAATCACCTCCACTTGATATTTTAGTTTATCAGAAGCATCGCACACAAACTTTCACATGCACCTTCACTATAAATAATCATTATCACCATTATTATATTATTAACATAATCTCTTTCTGACATTTCTCTTTGACTTTCATTATAGTGATGCTGTTCTGCAAAGAATTTTTTTTAATGGGAAAAGGAGGGGTCTTTATTTTTTACATATTTATAATAATAATAATAATAATCGTGGATTTGTAACGGGTGAGAACACATTTCATGCACACTTTGCGCGGACGAGGCACATACTCAGCGAAAACAACGAAACACACACACACAGAGGGAGAGATGAACGCAACAAACACACAGAGGGAGAGATGAACGAAACACAGGTTGGGATACAGATCGTCCTTCAGTCACAGATGGGCGGAAAAGTATCATAATAGAGGAAGTTGTAGGTTAATGCAGACAGGCAGTCGCGACGTCAGTCAAGGTACTTGCAGAAAGAAAAGTTTTTAAGTTATTCCCAGAGAAAAACATAAAACCAAGAAACTACCCATTAAGTTCCAAGAAAATTCTCCATAAAGAAGAAAATTCTGCAGAATGCACTAAGCACAACTTTTCTCTATAGTTAACAAGCTCTACGACTATGGTTAGAATTTTATCAGGAAACAACATTTATAGTAAACCTCATGTATGATTTCTGTAGAAGACAGCTGTGAGAGACTGAGAGAGAAGAGACAAAAAAAAGCGTACAGAGGTTGAGAAATTTTTTTTTTTTACATGGAACAAAGCATTCTTAATCCATGATCATAATGGAATCTCACTTTACAAAAACTAAACTGCACTTTCTGGTGATTTTGACTGCCTCACAAAATTTTAGAGACAATATCTGGTGCACCTCTCACTTCAAAGCATTCAAATATATATATATATATAACCTATATAACATTGTAATAATGCATGGAGTGTTTAGAACATTAAACAGGTTAACATGCATTATAAAACTCCAGTACAAAATTATCAACCTGAATAATTTGAACTCCAAGCAAAAGACGAACAACACTGTCCTGTACTTTTGACTTTGCACTGAAACAGAATGAAATTGGAAAACTCATTTAGTTTATTATAATCTTTAATTTGTCCAGTTTAATTAAAAATCCAGAAACAAAACTTATAAAACTCTGACTAGGGTTCATATAAGTTTGCTCTGTAACCTTTCCATGACTTTTCCAGATAGCAAGATTTTCTAAAACTCACAACCAAAGTTTATCAATGTTTACCATATATACAAAACCTATCAGTATGAATATGCATTTACAATTAAACACACATTATATCTAAACCATTTACCCCAGTACACAAAATATTCTTAAAAACCTTTCACATTCTGCAGTTGTAAATGTTGGCAGCAAACTTCTGTGGAATCTGAACAAAAAGAAACAAAAAAGCATAATGATATTATGCTGATGACGGAATGTGGCCACAGAACATTGCTTCTTGTCTTCAACAATGTGATGGACTGGAAATGGACAGAGAAAAATTTTGTAAAAATTACTTTTCTAGTAGTCTTAACCTAAGATCTCTATGGTCTTTAAAATAAATTAAAACAAAAGTTACTGAGATTTTTTCACTTTTACTATAATATCTGATCTTAATAAAAACTTCCTTGAAAATTTCTGAGCAAAAATTCGAGCAATAGAAAGTAATTTTTTATGTTTCTAAATACATCATATTTTATTCAAAGAATATTTGATCTTAGCATGTAATTTTACCTGATTAAAAAAAAGTTTTAGTGTAAAATAGTGCCTCACTCTAAAAATCCATGAATGTTTTTTAGAGAAGTCGTAAAAGACTAGGCTCTATCAGAGTGGCAATTTATCTTGAGCAGTTGTATTGGATGGTGGGCTAAACAACTGTCTAGAAACAGAAGAATCTTTTGATTTAAAATGGCCATACTGTTGCTGTCTTTTGGCCCATTTTACCTGATTTGTGAAGATTGAAATCATCCAGGCCTTTTCGTTAAAATAATAGTTAAAGTCTGATAATCTGTCTCTATGTTGGACAACATGTGGACCACAACTCGTCATATAGCAGCCTTGCCGCTAGTGCTATACTCACAGATGCATTATCATTCAATTAAAAATTAATCATAGCTGTACTTGCTGTAAGGTTACCCTCTCATATACTTGTAATCACTGTTTTGAAGCACAGACTTTAATTCATAAGGATTAATTATTAACCTGATTGTGTCCTTTTCAAGATATACCGGTGCAAAGACCCATACCAGTATAACCTACTGTTTTATAACCATACCAGTATTCCAGTACATACTGCCACCTCTAAAAACAACACACAATCAAATTCAAAGACTGGAGTCTAGAAAAAAAAGAAAATGTTTGCTTAGTCTTCTTGAAGACTACAGTCCTGATGGTGTTTTCAGTGTTGATAAGACTGGACTTTTATATAGATTTCTCCCATCAAAATCTGTAGCTGCGAGAGGCCAAGACATGGCTGGTGTGAAAGCTTCAACGGAGAGAATCGCAGTGCTGTTATGTGTTAATGCCACTGGCAGAAAACTTAAAGCCCTACTGCCATCAAAGACATTTTTGTTTATCAATGCCAATAAATGAATAAAATAACAATCTGTTCATTATTTTGCGAAAAAACGAGTAGTTAATTTATATTTAATTATTTTCGGCAAAGCTCACCTGGTCAAACTAGAAAACCGGAAGTGAGATTGTGTGGTCACAATTGTGTATTAGCAGACAACACTCACCACAGCTATCTAGGCGTCTCATGCAGAAAACAGACCCTAAAGGGAAAGATGGGGTTGCACAGTGGTGTTGGAGAATGTGCACTTACACTAATGGTGCTATAGTTTACATTCCTTCCTGCAGACCCCCAAAAAAATAAACTGACAAGAATAGGTTAAATTTATGCAAAGGTCTGGAGCAGCCTTCAAGCAGCTTTTTATCACTGCTCCAACTAATAATTCCTTGATTCGTTCTGCATTTCAGCCTAGACTGCTATCTGCATGCATAGAAAAGAGAGTTTAAGTTATATGTGTGATATAAACGTTTGCTGGAAGGGTCTGTGTAATTGATAGACCAAGGTGTACATAGGCAACTATACTTGGATCATACGACTACAACTGTGTGCTGACAGGGACACTGACATCATCAATGTCATGCACATTGATGTGAACTCCACAGAGGAAGACTAGAGGAATGAATAAATATACACAGTTCATTTTGTAACAAAATGAGTTTGTCAAGAATTCATTAAGTAACTTGCACTGTCAAATCTAATACTGAATTTTGTGTTACGTAGTGGTTGCAAATACATGATTATATGCTTAATTATCAATAAATATATTTCATGTTAAATTTAATTTTTGTAGGTTCAGAACAAAAGTGCATTATTCTATTTAGCAGGGGTGGCAGTATGAATTTACTGTGTCAGCAAAAAAGCCTCCAACATCACCACTGCACTGCTAACATTTACATGCTTTTCTTTCTCTGCTGGTTTTTAGTCGGAAAGGAAAATTTCAAATCAAATCAAGTTAGGTCCAAAAAGATACTTTAAATATAATTTGATGCTGAAAGTACAGAGAAAATATCAAATCTTGGATTTTATTGAAGGTCAGACAGTGATAATATACAGATCAGAGACTTTGAAAGTAGCCAAGCACTGACATGCAGAATTTATTACTTTTATTATTTCATGCATACATTGAAACAGTAACAACATTCTACACCAAAGGGTAAGCAATATTTAAACTTTTCCAATAAAGATTCTGTAAAAACTTTAAAATCCAAGTATTGATCTTTCCAAATAGGTAAACTATATTACTGCAAGTGTCTTAGTTTATTAGCAATATTTTTTTAAACATGCCAATATCTGTGCATAGTCAATGTCATCCATAGATCTATGCCATTTGAGTGCAGAGTTAAAGCATTACTTCTAGTCTCACCTTTCTCTGTCATCAATGTATTCTCCAAATCCCTCCAGGAATTCCTCAATAACCTTTTGAATAAAATTTCCAAAGTGATTTGTTGCTCCACAAAAATGTATAACATGTCTAGAAATCTATCAGGTATATCAATCATTCAAGTTATTCTGCAGCTAGTGATACAGCTGTGTTGCTCTTACTGGAGCATATATGCCACCTTGTTGACAGGTTGCAGACAGCCTGAGCAGAATGGCACAAGAGTGCTTAAAGCTAGTTAGACTGATGAGGTCCCAGAATACAGTATGGCCACTAATCCACAGTCTTAAATGCAAAAGCAGCTTCTTATTTTTAGTTCTTAGTACTCAAGTCAGGAAACAATGCCTATTCTTAGTGCAGAAATCTCAAAAATGGTCTCTTAAATTGCCATTTGATAATGCACGTTGTCCCTCTTACTTGTGCACTTACAGGACTGTGCCACTTGATCCATGTTTCACACAAATGTGGACAGACCTATAAACCTATCGCATAAATAACAATCCTTTCTAGTTTAGCCAATCAACATAAAATTTGCACTTCACACCTGTAGTCACTTACCACCACATTTACAAGCAGAAATAAAATGCTACCAGTCTTGACCTTAGTATTCTGTAAATTAAGTAGGCCTCCACAATATATCTCAAATAGTGAACACATACACACACACACACACATGCAAACATACACATGGAACAGGTGCATATGCAAACACACACACATGCATACAGCTCATTCATATATGAAGACATGGTTTATAAGCCATTGGCCAATTGGATTACAAAACAATGGGCCATCAGACACTTTCAATGTTCTACCACAAGCAAAGAGTAGACAAAGTACACTTATATAAGTTTGTCTGGAACCCTGACTATGAACAGCAGTTCAGAGATGAGATACCCATTTTGGCACCACGGCACCCACAGGACTCAACCTTAAACACTGACTCTTCCCCTCCCTCCTTTTCCCTTAACCCCCTCACCCCTCCTCTCTTTTACTTTTTCTCTCACCTCCCTCCCACTCTCTCTCACACACTGACGCCCCCTTACCCACGCTTTCCTCCCTCTCTCCCCCCAACCCACTCTCCACCCCCACCCTTCTCTACCCTTTCCTACCCACCTTGCGATTGGCTGCCCCTCTTTGACCCCTCTTATGTCCCTTGGTCATTTTCCTGCTATCGAGCCCACGCGCCACATCTACTGCAGCTAAGTCTTTTTCTTTTTTTTTTCGTCGTTTTTGTGTTGTCCTGATGAAGGGGTAGTACCCCGAAACATATAGATTGCCTTCGTCTTTGTCCTGTTCTAGCTTGGTCCAGCTCCCTTGTTCTAAATTTATCTAGTTTTACCTTTTATCTGCCTGTGTTGTCCTCATGAAGGGGTAATGCCCCGAAAATTGGATTGTTTTTGTTCATTTTAGGTTACCTTAATTCTTTTGGTATCACCTTATGTTTTATTCCAAACAGCAGTCACATGTTTCTTTTCGTTTTATAAAATACTTTCCAAAAGCATTAGTCTGCAAAGGATGGACAATTTTTAATATCACTTTATTCTTATTGTATTCACCTCTTCTTTCAATTTGTGCAGTTTACTTGCTCTATGTCTTTAAACTTAAGTTAATTCAAAACAATTACTCTGTAATGATTTTTCTAACACAGCGCAAGAAGAGTTGGAAAACCAGGTACTCACTGTCTTGAGCTTAAATTGGAAATGGCGTGCTACCCCACCCTCTAAGTTTACCTAGGGGTTTGGAGGGGTGGGGGGGGAGTAGGTCAGTGGCTGGAAGCAGATGGCATCAAAAGCTCATCTGTACAGCTTTTTGGGACATACGGATGGGTTTGCATCTAGAGCCTGTCCGAGTGGATAAAACTGCCCAGTTTCGCTATGATAGGTGAGTGGCGAATGAGTACAACGACAGAAGGACCAGTGTAACACAGAAAGGAGGATCAGCGTGACAGTAAGAAGGAAACCAGGCCGACACTGAGAGGACTGCACAGAATAACCCGAAATACTGGACGAACAGTGGACCAGAGAAACATGCTGAGTGAGTGGACAGCCCATCTGACAGCCAGATGATGAGATGTTAGTGTACATCAGGTGAACGACCACAGGGACTCAGTAACCAGCATGCAGATGACTCAAGGTCAAATAGCTGCACAAGTCCACAAGAGATCTACCCACGAAGGCAACCAGTAGACATCACACTGTGACTGCAGGAAAAAGGGTCTGCAAGTTATGATCACAATCCTAATGTTCAGAAGATCAGTGTGTGTAGCATAGATTGGTACCACCTGAGAAACCCCATATGAGAAGCAGGAGAAATCTTATTACTAAGCTATAATTGAATTCTGTGGAAATAATGCCACTGCCTATAGCTAGAGCCCTGTCAGTGTTGTGAACCAAAGGCAGTCACTTGTTTCTTAATAAATGACAAGGTATTTATTGGATATTTGGTATGTAGAAGACAAGGCTGTAACGTCAATTAAGTGACATAAAAGAACTGTGTTAAATTCTGCAATGTTTGTCGCTGTTTTAGTACATTAGGGATTATTGTGTTGTCATAGGTGACTGTATCACACATAGTTTGCAGAGGACTGTAGCCCCTCATCACGTATGTATTGTATAAGCACTGTGCGATAGTGCTCCTGTATGCTTGATGTAAGAACATGTACAAATATGGATGCCAGCATGCGAGTGTGAAAGTTCATATTACTAAAACGTTGATGTGTCAATGTCAGTGGAATACTGTAAACACCTTTTCACAGTTTCACTAGTTGTATATAAATGTTTTGTTAGCAGTTGCTATATTTTCATTTGGTCGTTAGCTGTGGGACGAGTTGGAGGCTCGGAAGTTAAAGGAAACTGGGAATTTTAATAAAGAAGTCAATAGACCAGCACCCTGCTACACAATTTCTTTTTCTCCTGGTACCATGTCACAAAATGAATGGCACGAAACAAGCTATTGCATAGTAGAGAGTGGTAGAAACTGATAAAACATCCCTTTTATTAAAAAAATTATTTTCCCTCTCTCCCTCTCTTGCATATTCATGCACACACACATGTGCACAGTGCACTTACACATGCTACGTACAGGAAAGTATTGTTTTTCATCTCTAGGTGTGGACCCTAACCAGGCTTTCTGAGAATCACATTTATATCCCTGTATTTTCTATGTATATTTTACATGTGCACTAAATTTTCAAAACTTGTATGCATGGGTCAGGGACTGAGAGGCCCCTGGTGAAGTACAGGGGCAATGCCCCATTGTTGGGGTTTGGAGAAGTTTTAAAACTGGAGAAGTTTCAAAAGTTAAATACAAATTTCTTGTTCTAAATTTGTTTTTCTTTAGCAATACTTACCATGACCCAAAATGCTAATATCTCAATTAGCAATCCCTAACCACACCTTCCAAACAAAAATGCAACCCTGGTAAGGCCCCACCGCACATGCACACACCGCGCATCACCTGTGCAAACTGCTCGCTGACCAATAGATTTACCTTAAAACAGACTCATCCCTGACCACGCAGCAAACAGTATTTATTACTCAAAAGCAATACAGCATAGCTTTAGGCCGACTAGCATGGAGGTCATTCTCATTTTTGAAAAAATAGATTTGTGCAAAAACACCTAAAAAATTAATAAAGAACAAATGAGGACCAACGCTTAAATTATCGTAAGATAACTCCAACAAAGGTACTGGCAACGCTATACATAGCCGTATGCAGACGCATGTGACCAAGGGAGCTTATCTTAAGATAATTTAAGCGCTGGTCCTCATTTGTTCTTTATTAATTATAATTTGCGCCTTGAGGATTTCAGGTAATTGTCCTATGTTGTGTTCGCCTTTGAATCCTAGTTGTTAGCACTCGCTTAGTAAGTGGGCTGACTACATTTAATAGGGATTCTCTGTATGCACATGTTGTGCACCGAGGGCTAGCTGTGTGAATTAAGCGCCGTTATAAAGAAAAGGGCGGCTGATCTTTTTTGAGGATCTGCCAAGTTCCTTTCTTTCGGCCCTCTCTTTGCTACGTGTTTAGGTACGGTAAGCTCCCTTGGTCACATGCATCTGCATACGGCTATGTATAGCGCTGCCAGTACATAAAAAAATTAAATATACTTGTGGTACAGGATTCTATTACTATTTCTCTAAAATATTTCCAGAATAGTTTATATCAAACCTCTGTCATGTCTCCTGTTTGATTTTTCAGAAAATATCCAATGTTCCTCTGGAATATGGTCTTGTCCACATCTAAAACAAAAATATAAATAAGGTCTAAGTAATCATAAAAACACAAAACTAAGCAAGAATCTATTCATCTTTATGGGTTGAATCACTAAGAAATCTTAGTAGAACTAGAAGATGCTTTACTTTCTTAGTGCTCGTTTACTAACGTGCAATACAGAAGGAGTTAATGGCAACTACTCGCTGTATGAAGACGTGTAGCAGACAGTTTTCCGCAACTTTTGAAAGGCTCAACATAAGCCAGTTAGATGAAAAGAGAAGTAACTCGTATTTTTAGATACATAACTATTTTTTACTTTAGTTATCCCCCTTAGACCACAAAAGTGATGTGGTGAAACAAAACATTCGAAATGAGCAAGCTCTCTGGCAAAAGTGTGGGACAATGGCGCATGCCATGATGAGGCATTCACTTGGATACCTTTTTCAGCGCAGCCTTTTACACAGAATTCAAACGGCAGATTTCAGCTAGGAATTACATTATTCTTCTTAAATTTTTCTATCACTGTTTCAGACTGCGTTGGAATTAGTTATTATCGCCGATACGTTTTTCCTACATTTTTTTATACGACACATAGAAACCATGCACAAGAAGTCATAGGGCTCTTACATGCGACAAAATCGTCTAGGCACGTAAAGTGCATACAGTGACCAAATCTAAAACTCACTAGTAAGAACTATTTAACAGTTTTTCGGTACAATTCTATAATTATTTTGATGTTCAAAAATTGATTTTTTCAAATATGTTAAGTAGATTACTGCACGTATGGTAGTTTGCAAGCAGAATTTATTTCAAACATGCCAAAATTTATGTATATCCAAGCGACTACAACAGTTGAATGTACATCGCAGCAAATGAGTTACATACCTAATGCCTGGATATCAAAAATTTCAGTTTAAATACTGAATACTCAAAGAAGAAAACCATACTACTCTAACAGGTATCCTAAGTGCTTCTATACTGCCAAAAGAACTGTAGGTGTTACATATACATACTTATTTCATTGCTCCCAGAACCATTCTTCAGGATAAGACCTCCCTTCTTGCAGAAGGTGCTGAATAATGTTTTCTTCTTGTACTTGTCTGCCATATTTTATTTCTGAAAGAAAACAAAATTTATAGATCATTTAAGTGGGTTAATGGCTTAAGAAACTGTTGCGCAGGGTGTGAATTATGTAATGTGGAGTAATGCTAGGAATAACGTCTTCAAAATTTCAGCCCAAACAGGCCTTAATCTGAGCTTTAAAAAATACGTATATCAATATGAATATCAATACTGCAACTTTTCAGTTTTCCCTAATTTAAGATTTATTGAAATTTTAGCAAAGCAATTTTCTGGATAAAAATAATACTGTGAAAGATTTGTGTACATTTAATTGGGTTCTTTGTGTCATCGTGTAGCGTATACTATAGGTAATGATATATTAGTATGTAAATGTTTCACCTATGTATATGATATTAATACATACTTTTTTTTTTGGAATGGGACACTGGACACTACGTGAGTGGTGAGAAATACTAATAACACTAGATCTAACAAGTATCGCTTATCAAATTATTTACCACAACCTCACTGTGAATCAGTTCAATAGCTGGGAATCTTCCTATGCCAATTTTCTCCCACTAGTCTAGTGTTTTTCGTTTTACAGGGACGAAATGCGTTTAATCATAATTCATCATCAACAATTTCGCGCCACAAAGTATTCAACTTTGCTCAATACTTCAATCAGTCACATGCGGAAACATTTACACCATTTGAGAATCAATACCATTTATCGATTAAACACGAATAACACCAGTGTTGTTTCAAACCGAATGTTTTCATCGTACGTAGAGATGTTAGGCTGCGCGATTTGAGATGCTTTCTGTTTTCATTATTTCGTGCAGAAGAATGCTTTCGTTCAGGTCACCCAGAAAAAAACGCGCGTTTCAGCTGGTACTATGCATGATAGTAATACTAGCAGGAGTTTTCGCTGTGCATTATTACCACCAGTTCACAAACACTATCCCAAGTTCAAATCCTTGGTCAGCAAAGAGTTTTCGTTACGACGTTTGGCCGCCATTTGTTGTCTTGGCCAACTACTCACGGGTGTGTATGAGCTGATAGTAACTGTATTATCTCCTGCTTTTCAGAAATATGTACTCTGCATCAGTGCAGGCATTTTCGAGCATTGATGCAACAACCATATATTATATATAGCATAAAGCAAAGAGCATGGCAATTTTTGCAGTTAAGCCAAACAGCTGTTCGTGGGATTCTTATGGCAAGATTTACCCACCAGATCCATTAATTCTCAGTGCATTTTGGGGGGCAAGCATTGCCTGCATAGTGCTTTGTAATGTTAGGAAAAGTGGGTGATTTAGATTACCCTTTCAGCCCTTTCAGTTTCATACACAGTTACAGCTCATTGTGAAGTCATATTTATATATATACATGCAGGGTGTATGTCGAAGCTTGAACTAGACTCAGTTGTAGCTGGGGTTGCGGATGTAGAGGTATAAAACCTGATCTCCTTCCACAATATTTAATCTTCTAAGCAGAATATCTAATGTGCAGAAATTATGTATAGGCCACACAGTAGAACAAAAATGCACATAATTTGATTTGCCTTCAGTTTCACAGCAGACATTTACAGACAGCTATTTGTTTATGTACTCAGTGCACCATTTTACCACCTCAGTGGTCTAGAGGTTAAGGCATTCTGAGGTGGGAGGGCAGTGGTTCACACCCTGGCCGAGTCATACCTAAGACTTAAAAATTGGCAATCTCGTTGCTGCCCTGCCAGACACCCGGCACTATAGGGAACAGTACTAGGATTGGTGGACCTGGTTTCAGTTACTATAATGTGACTGGGTGGGACTGAAGCCCATGTTGCGACAGCATGTAAATTTGTCTAAGCAACACCATCCTGATATGCACCTAGTTTGCAGCAGGACGTTAAGCAACAAACACCCACCCGTCTCCTCTATCTCCTCTTTGATTATAGATGTCTCTAGTAGGAACAAATGACTGCTACTTGGAGGGACGACAAAGGGGTAATGCCCTGAAACGTCAGCTTGGTCTGTTTTTATCTTCCTTAGCTCTGTTTTACTTATTGAGGTCTCTGGTACGTTTGGCCAGTGTTGGAGTCAAACAGATGGGAATTGGGCTTGATTTGGAAGTTATAAGGCTCTTGCAGGATTCAGTCCACTGTTTGGGACTGCCAAGCCACTGTCAACAGTCCCTTTTCTCATTCTCAATCACTTTGGACCTGTTCTGCTTTGGTCTAGTGATCTTGACTTGAGGGTATCAAATGGAAGTTTGCTGGCATCCTTCTTTATCCCATATTTTATGATCTTATGCTGCTTGTTGATCCACTATTCTTTCATCTTTTTTATACTTTGACAAATGAGGCGATGTTTCTGTTTGTACTGATGAGCTTCTTCTAAACTGGTATGTATTCTGCTTGTGAGGTTTTTTGTTGGTCGCAGAGACCAAGGATGACATTGGTTGTCCATGGATTCTTGTCCTGTTGAACCCCAATGCGTCTTTGGCAGTTTCTAGGGCTACTTTTTTTAATCCACCTTCAGGTTCATCTGCTTTGCTGTCCATGGTGTTCAGATCTCCCAAACTACCTCCTAGCCGAGTGTGAAAGAAACCAGCAACTGGTGGATCTTTTAGTTTCTCCATCCTGGGGCTATGTGACACAAACATACATAGTTAATTTTAGTTTCATGACAAAACAAGGTTGTACCAACAAACAAAAAAACTTGGCCACTGGAAATTTCAGTAGGCTAGTGAATTTCAAAAGTTCTTTGCCCATTTTGGTCTCACAAATTTTGGAACTTACGTGTCCCTGCATATATGCTGAGCAGTGTCGTAGGAACAGCTATGTAGCATACATACATGTATGCTATTTGAATGCAAAGAGTTATATTGTTTGTAACTATCTTATCTCAAGATTCTGCTTTCTACATGCATTTCAGGCTGTTGGAAATAAACACATCTGCATGTATATGCTATCATGGCAGTCAACTGCAACGTGTTTTGAACCAATTACTGAGATCACACATTAGTATGATGTAGGTCTCTACCCACTACCTACCGTTCACAACTCACACAGTTTACATTGGATTAAACATTTCAGGCACTGGATGGTGAATCGGCCGAAACAAACGCTTAACATAGAATATGAAATAAGACTTTCAGAAATGAATTGCAACAAAATCTGTGTTTCTTGTCACAATACTATACCATGACCCAAAGTGCTATATTCTCAATTTAGCGATCCCTAACCACAACCTCCAAA
>SMGT01000522.1:35652-78016 GCA_004794575.1 Lanistes nyassanus | reverse complement strand
ACTGACAGAACTGAATAGTGAAAAGTGTTGCAGCCTATACACAAATATAACTGACAGTAATGAAAATGTTTCAGTTTCTAGACAAACAACTGACACTTACAGCAGAGTTTCAAGAAATGATCAGGACCACCCACAGCACAGGGCTTTACTTGCCACAAATATATAGATGGTCTCGGGTTCGGATCCATGTTCTGGTTCCAGTACTTTCTCTACATATGGCACCTGTTTACAACACTGGTCACCAGGTGGGGGGGGGGGGGGAAGGGAGGCTCATATTCTATGGATATTCCAGTTTTGTCCTCCTTATTCTTCCCTGGTACACTGTACCATCCTTCCCACTTCCAAACCTGTCTTAGGATAACTATTGCTGGTGACTTGGCATTTATAATCACAACCAGCTATCAGACAAATACTGAAATAAATTCAAACATGCAGAAAAGCAATTTTTTTGTAAGGAGTTGGGAAAACTAGTTCACCAAAAGTTTTATTTCCACATTTGATGTATTGTTCTTTTCTTCATTGCTTTTTTGAGGAAACCATCCACCTTATTTTAAAGGTGATACAATCCCTCACTAGTCTTGTTTGCCGTTGTCTGGAAAGATCTTGTAAGCTTTGCTAAACTTCTGTCTTTAGGTTACCTGGGAAATGTGGGCATCCAAGTTGTCACTCTCTGACATTACTGCAGACACTGCTCTCCCAAGGACAGAACCAATTCAGACATATTTGTTGTAGATGTTTGTCTGACATCAAGTCAGGGTTTCTCAGGATGTTTCAGAAGAGAAGCAGGCCATGGAGGGCAGTGGGGGGAAGAAAAGCAGGGAGGGAACCACAGCGAGTGGAGGGAACCACAGGAAGTGGAGGGAACCACAGGAAGTGGAGCGAACCACAGCCAGTGGAGGGAACCACAGCAAGTGGAGGGAACCACAGCAAGTGGAGGGAACCAGAGCAAGTGGAGGACATCCTGAATAGCCAGCCATCTGAATGCGATGCGAACCCACGACCTTTGGTCAGAAGCACATTACTGCTATGCTGAGGGCTGCCCCTTCAGACACATAGGAAAGGAAAGGCTATGAAAATTGGAAAGAAGAGAAGAAACCAATGAAGATAAAACGATGAAGACAGAAATAAACTGATGCCATGTCCCAGCATTGTCATCCCACAATGTATGACCTATTTTACCTCAACTCACGAAGGGGTAATGCCCCGAAACTGCTGTCTGTCATTTAGTTTGGCTCAGTTCATTTTTTGGTAACTTGGGTTCATTTACAAATGGGTGTCACGTTCTTTTTTTAAAATTATTTTTAATGCCACGCTTGTAAAATAAAGCACATACCTGTTGAAGAGCTTCCCAAACTATCGTGCGATTAGTGCGGAGGGTTGTTAGCTTCTGTTCATACAGCTGTCGTTTGTCAGGCACCACCACCATCAGGTTAAAACAAATATCATGGTATGGTTCACTGAAACCAGAGCAAAGCACAAGAATGTGTCCATTTGCCTTACAGCTATTTTGTACCAGGGGAAAATAAAATAAGAAGGAAAAGTTACAAGCAGACATAAGAATGGAGAAGAAAAGCACACCATGCGAAATAACAGAAAAGGGATAAATACACACAGAAAAGGGATAAATACATACAGAAAAGGGATAAATACATACAGAAAAGGGATAAATACATACAGAAAAGGGATGCATACACACAATACATACAGCACGTTGACCCCTCCATCCAATACACCTACACCATTTCAAGCAACTTACTTCCAAAAGCAACTGGTGCTCCATCCTTTATTCTTTATATCCCAAAATTAAGATTTCAGATATTTGGTGCATACTTCCTGGAGACCCTATACATCTGTTCTGGAGGGAGATTGGGATTTTCCTCAAAGAATATTGTCTCTGATTTCAATCCGCATCCTTCGTAAATGTAAAATTGGAACCCTTTTTCTATAACTCATACTTGACTGCTATCAATAACTAAAAAACTGTTCCAAGGTGGACTTCCAAAATTATATTTACAACTGGGGATATCCTAGATGAAAATGACTTTAAAAAAGAATTGAAAAAGGGTAGGGAAGAGAGTGGTGCCTTCAAAGGATCTTAAAAGAATTTTAATGCAGGCTCCCAGCCACTGACACAGCCAGCATCTACACCCACACATGGACGCACCAAGCTCATACTCACCCACACATGGATGCAGCTCTATAGGTGCTGGTGCACCGAGCTTATACTCATCCACACATGGATGCAGCTCTATAGGTGCTGGTGCACCGAGCTTATACTCATCCACACATGGACACAGCTCTATAAGTGCTGGTGCACCGAGCTTATACTCACCCACTAGTGGCTATGCCAAGACGCTCTGTGATGACCCTGCGGAATTTCTCAGTCCAATCTTCAGTTTTTTCCCAAGGACCTTAAACATAAAAGCAAATGTCTTGATACATTAATGTAAATATTTTAAAAAAATCTTTAAAAAATTGTTTATTTTACATAAGTATTGTAAAGTACTAAAAACCAATCCCATTTCACAGTCATTCAAAACCTTTCTGTACTCATAAAGATACTAATAACAACAAGCTGAATTTGTAAAATTACTGATAATGTCTAGGATGAAAAAATCTTCAGTGTCTCATCATGCCACCAAGTTTTTTTGAAGTGACAGTACAGTGGACCAGACCAATGTTTAGTTCATGGGAAAAAGCATTTGCAATCACATCTGGTCCACTGAAAGTAAAAACAGAAATATCAGTTCACCAAAGCATATCTGATAATCACTGGGCATGTCTTGTCTCTTACCATGGTCAATTGGATATGGCTTTAGTCCGTCCAGCTCAAAGAGGTGTCCATTGATAGGCACATAGCTTACAAAATGGAAAGACTCAGAATCCATGGCGCGGACTGCAGAAATTCCGGACTGCTTTTCTGGCAAGTGTTTTGGCTCTGGCCTGAAACAATTTTATGTTTTCACAGGTGTCATCATATTATCATGTAATCACACACAGTCTGCTTCCCATCCAGAAATAAAACAAGTAAAACATTTAAAAACATCACCACGAATGCAACTGAGAAAAAAACTGAAAAACTGAAATGGGAGCAGAAGCAGTTTTAGAATGGCGCTTTCAGGTAACAAAAAGTCTGAGCTGCAAATGCAGCAACAACTTGAATAAGTTAACCAATGACTGAGCAATCAAGTTTACACATCACTCATGAAGCGCTTTGCTGTATCCTTTTCATCTAACCAATCCCAATGTCACTTATTTCTAAACCCTGTGTCAACAACACCACCACCAACCAAATTTCTTTCCTTCATCTATTTTCAATGCTTTTTGCTGCTGTTCACCAAAGTGCAAAAACAGTGGAAATGCCAACAGGCTTTTCTAAAGAAAGAAACTTCCAGCAGTTGTTTTGAACTCTTCGTGAGGACACAATGTCCATCTTTAAGGTGAAGCATCTTTTTGGTCGGGCCACAAGTTCAGTTTTGCATACGGTAAAGCTTTGCTGTCTCTCCTTTAGATGTAATTTCAATTTTGGCACAAACCACGAGTCGAATTCGGGGGATAACGAAGATTCCATTTTGAGTGCAAAGCACATGCCTCATTTAAAATTACTGACCACAGGACCCAGCTGTCAAGGGAGTTCACTCAATAAAAATTGTCAGGGATATGCTTCAGGGGAGCTAAGAATCCTAGACATCAAGACTCATAAACCAAAAGTCAGCATGAAGGCCATTCTCAACGAAATTAAAAAAACAAAAAACAGGTTTGCCGCTCTGCTGAAAATCAAAGAATGGTTTCCACTCTAAAATGGAAGAAGCTGCACCCGTGCGTCAGGCATGGATGTAAAAGTTTTTCTTATCTCCAACAATATCTTGTCCCCAAGGACAAAGAATCTGCCAGTCTCTTTTTGTAAGGCAGGTCAAGATTCAATATAAGTCCTTGAAGAAATGACAGTCTGAGGTACTACCTGGCATGGCTGTTGTGGGCTCGTGCTAGGTCAGGCATGTTTCCAATGGCATATCCTTTGTCCTAAGCAGACAAACCTAGGTATCATATTTCCCGATCTATGTACTTGCACATCATACATCAGAAAAGCATTTTACTACAAAATGAATTATGCAGATGCCTACAAAATAGTTTTACAATATTTTTGTAGCTCTTTGTGCTAGAGAATGTGATTAATATTAATCTCAAGCCATTACAAAATTCAATGTTTCCTTTCATCCACAGCATAAAAGTTATTTACATACTTTCTTATCTGTCGGTCCCTTCTTCCCAGTCATCATGCCACGTGTGTGCATGTGTCCCTCAAGGAAAGACTCCCTGTCTCGTCCCTGCACTAACCTCTGGGTTCATGTGGCTAGTGAACTCCTTGACCCGCGTCAGGGTCTCTCCAAGGTGAACTTTGTTGGTGTTGAGTAGGACACTGAGCAGAGCGTGGGTTGCACATGAGTTGGGGATGATCTGTTCCATCAGAAGGGCACAGTGGACAACAGTCATCAAGTGAATGCACTGTGCTATGAATGGCAGCAATCAACAAATAAACAACCCTTCACACAAGGTTTTAAAATTGTTCTCTTTGTTCCCAGGCAAAAGATATTTTAACCATTTACGGCATTGGTTCCAAGTGCTTAATATGACTCTGTAAAAAAAGCCCAAATGCTAATATGCCTAACACTAGTAACAGATACCACCACCGTGTTTATTTTAGATCTACCCACATCATGCCAAGAATAACCTCAGGAGCAGCAAAATGAAAAAGTTGTTTAAAGGAAGGGGCAGAAAAATGTCATGGCTGAAATGGGCGCAACAGAACAGCATGTGTCTGACAGCAAGTGTGTGACAAGAATCGCATTTTAGGGGTGGGTCTGCAAGCAATAAAAATGAGTGTGTGGAGTAAGTATGTCCCATAGGTAGATGCATGAAGAAAACACCATCTCCCCATACAGGTTCCACACTGTAAAAATAATCAAAGAATGTATGAAGAATGGACTTATTTTTATCACAAGTCAGAGTGTCCCAGTGGACATGTCAGAGACAGTAGTTGTACAAAGATATAACAGTACGATACTTGGCAGAGGGCAGGAAGGAGGCGGTAACAGGGCCACGAAGAGCTGGTTTGGCAGCCATAAGAACAAAGAACAATGGCAGTTATAAATGTTGGTGGAAAAGAACAAATGAAGAGAACCTGTGCAGCAGAAGTAAGGAAAGCTGATGAGAAAAGGGTAGGCCAGTTCAGCCACCCAGGGTGCTCCCCTCCAGTATGAGAAGCTGGGCCAGGGGTGGGGGTGGGGTGGGGGTGGGTTTAGCCAAAAGAGTCCGAGCAAGGCTTTCCTGAAATGCAATGGGCAGCTCTCCATACAGTGGACCAGCAATGATGGGGATTTTATGAACCCCTTTTTCTTGAAACTACCCCTCCCCCTCCCACCCACACACACACAATACTCGGGATACATTTTAGTCCTTTGTCTACACAAGAAAACCTGAGTGACACAGCAGGGACTGTGTCAAATGTGTTGTGTTCATCCTTACTTTATGAACCTTGAGATGAATGTGGTTACCCATTAACACCTTGGACTTACCCTCTACTGACAAGGATGGTAGTAACAATTTTCTCCAAAGCAACAGCTTCAGAAGACAGGATATTTGTTATATTAAACCTTTGTAGTGTTGACCACAAAAATATCATGTTCTAACTAGATATTGTTATAAACATTATGGTGTTGAGCAAGATATCTCAGAACTTCTTGATTTTTGATAAAAAATGAATACTAATCCGAATAGTAACCAATACTATCTGCAGTACTGTTTATTTCTTTAAAAAAAAGGTTATAACCTGTTACCACACAGCTGCATAAGTCTCCTTAGTCACACAATCTAATACTAAAACACTTTTCTCAATAAAGTGATAATAAGTACATCTCTGACATTACCTGCTGAGCAAAGAAAATACTGTTGACAGCATCGTCATCCGTGACAAACGACTCATCTTCTGTGTTGGCTTTTCGACGACTCCGGCGCTCCTCTATCCATCGAAACAAGAATATAAAGCCGTACACTGGCCTGTTTATTAAAAAAAATGGATGATGGAATTACAATATTTCTTTGACAAAATATAAAGAAAATTTAAACTGCAGACAGATATCTTAATTCATACATTTATTCACTGAGAATGTATGGAAAGATATTGTGAATGTGCACAGATTCAAGCATTTTGCTACCATATATTTATACCAGCGGCAGAATAAGTACTGGGAAAAGCATCTGACATAACCATTTGAAGAAAATGGTGAGGTACAACACAAAAAACTTAGCCAAGCGAGAATTAGACAGACAGCAAGCCCATGTTTCAGGGCATGGCCCCTTCTTCAGGATGGCACAAACAGATACAGACAGATCGCTTGGAGACAAGGACGCATGATCAGTGTCCTTGTCAGCTGAGTTCCTTTTGTTGTACCTTTATTACCTGCAGTACCTGTTTCTTTTCTCGTTAGAAGATGGTGAGTTACACAGAGCTGCTTTGGAATTTGATTCATAAATCAAATATTTTGATTTGATTCTAGATTAGTTTGTACATGAAGAAGGTGACATACAAAGCCTATTGGTAACATAAGTCAGCATGCCCAAACCATATGATATCTTTATGAAAGTATTCAGTCAGAAAGAGATTCATTTTTCACACAATCACAGTAAACCAAATAATACACACCCCTCCATGGGTTTTTGCAGATCATAAATCTCTTCTACCTGAACACCTTTAACCCCTGAAAGAAAAATAACCATTCCTATAAAAAGTATTTGTGAAGTCTAATGGTTAATAATATATACTTTTTAATGTTTGGAAATGTTCACTGGTACGTAAATGCACCTGAACAAATAACTGCAAAGTAAATGTATGCTACGAAGTCATGAAAAGTGACTTCAATGCCAGCAGTTATGTCATGCCTATCACTAGAGGATAGTGAATGTGATGAGAAAGTTCTTTTAGAAGTTTTTAAAACCAAGGATCAAAATGACCCTCTAGCCTGAAAGCTAAGGGTCATTTTGTAATAAGTGGGGGTCAGCCCATGCAGCTTCTGGTGTTACTCGGCCAGATTTAAAAAAAAATCTGTGTCACTGTGATGCATGGCATTAAAATCTTGAAAATTTTGTGTGCAAATTATCCCTGATTGTGCGTTATCGGGAGCTCTGAAAGCTGAAGAAAGGCTGCTTTTTGCTATACAAATTATTTTCTATTAAATGAGTAGTGAAGGAAAGATACACTTAACAATTTGTGCAACTCACCAAAGTCTTCCAGAAGAAGTGTGAAGAGACCTTAAAAAAATAAGCAGATGCAATACTATACTCATCTGCATACATTCGTTAGAGTGATTTAAAGAAATCAAAGGACGTGAAAATGCATACACAGGGCCTGAATTAGAAATCAGATGTCACAGAAGTAATATTTTTCCTTTAATAACCAAAAATGTTTATTTTGAATTTGTCTTTGGTGAATTTCTGTAACTAAACAGCTACAGTAAATAAGCTGATGTAGTGGTCTGCTACTGCTTCTAGCAGTGCTAGTACTGTCTACTGTTCCTACTTCTTACAAATACAATATCTATGGACAAACTACAGGAACGGTATTGTAAAATAGCTTCTTTTCTCTTTTAAATACTTTTTAGGTTTTCGTAGCCTACAAAAAATTCCTGCAAAGTACGAGGGCAGAAAGTAGAAATTGGAGTATCAAACACTAAAAAAACACTTCGTAACCTGACGAGCGTAAATTTTAACTCGTGAGTCATGCCGTGAAACAGTACAAGTTTAATGCAACAATAGAGGTTATACCAGGATCGCTCTCCAGTTCAAGCCACCCCTTATTCATTTTCTTCTCAAAAACAGAATTAAGGCTGAAGCTGCAGTGGGTCTTTGGTATAGAGTCTAATGATTCTGCTAGCAACCGAAGCCCATATGGTTTAACAGCAACATTTGTTTCTTTCTCAGAAGACTTAACAGGGGTAGCTACTCTGAACACATGTAACTAATGCAGTATTTATTTGTAAATAAAGTAAATAAAGCAGCCTTGAAAATACCGCAGCAACTGTCCGCTTAACTGTCAGATTTTGATATGATATGTGTTAAAATTTAGGTCAGAAATAAACATCAATAAATCTTGGACAACAGGTTGGAATAAGCCGTCTTTCGCTAGGGGAGACAATGAACATCAGCATAGCCTAACTTCGGCTGCAGTCGGTTTTGGTATAGAACTGGTTTGCCATTTCATTTTGAAATAAATCAGGTAAATAGTGAGGCCTCACATAATTTAGTTCTCAGAATAGTTTTATTAACTAAATGCTTCACAGGCCTATTCCTAGTTAATGCTTTTCCTGCTTATCTTACGCGTAGGGTCATACGGAATCTATGATTCACGTCTTTCATTTTTGACCAAAAATCAGAGGACGAGTCATCTCCCTTCACGTGCGGTTATCTTGCTCAAGTGGCGAGAGGCCCGTGAACCCCTATTTTAATGTTTTACAGCAAGAGAATTTTAAAAAAATTATTTTCGATTGCTGACAGGCTACGTCACTCAATGTTCAGCAGCATATCTCTGAGTCTGACGTCATTTTGCACGGGTAGTATAACTATAAAGTATAAACCTTATCTGAGTTACTTAAAGGATGAAGTGAAATTCACCAGATCATCAGATGTGCTTTTTGAATGTTTCTGCTTCATACTGCATAGCGTATATTTATGTTTACATAGGAAAACCCTTAGTTTTAGGAACTAGTTTGTGGGACTGTATAATAGTAATACTTTATTGGTTTCATCCCCTTTCTAACTAAAGGATGCTGGTTGATAATTGATCTTGATAATTGGTTTGTCATAAACAGTGATACTGACAGACTAATAATTTGTTCATTGGTTGCAGTATTTGGGGGTCTTTAGGGGTTCACACTGGTCTAGTACTTTCAATCTTTGGCCTTCTGCCCGATACCCCCCATTCCCTTGCAGTTTTGTGACACTTGACAGTCATCACATTCCACTAATCATCGACAACCAGTTTTAAGTTGATCAACCACAAGCAGACTAACCCAGTAGAATTAGAATGTCCTTTATTTAAATTTAAAAATCTGCTTTTGGTAACGATCTATGCTTACCCTTACCTTCACTGCACTGTGTGAAAGTAAAATGTAAAAATGTAAAACTGTACCTAGCTTGGTACAGTTCCCTTGTTTTACATTTAATTTGGGCTTATCCTCCAAGCGGCAGTCACTTGTTTTTCTTTTATGTCTGAAAGTAGTTAACTGTGGTTGTATTAGCATGATGCATAAAAGTGAACATTGACAAAGAACCTTGTGTATACACCTTAAACTGAACACAGTTATCACTACCTACTAAGTTTTTGTTTCTACTTTTATTCCAGAAAGTTGCATAGTGTGCTCTGGATCTTGAGAAATGGCTGGTGCTGGATTTAGACTGGGATGTCAGACAGCTCTGGGGCTGAAGGTTGTCTATGGCTTAACACCAGATTCCACTGTGGCTGATCTCCTGAGTCAGGTGGCACATGCAACAACAATTCCTGTTATCCGCCTCAAGATAAAATATGGGTTTCCACCAAAGCCTATTGATACAAGCAATGTTCTTCGCACCTTATCAGACTTAGGAGTTCGGTCTGGTGATAAGCTGACAGTTGATGATGTACCAGGGATGGCAGGAGAAGCCGGGTCTGAGGGTCAGCTTGTGGACAAGAGCCATGTGACCGATGGTCTCCTACAGCAGCAGCTTATGTCCAGCAGAACTCAGGGCATGCTTCAGCGGCGAGTGGTTCCAGCTGATAACTCCTGTCTTTTCACTGCTGTTAGTGCGCTCATGACTGATGGTGCTGTAGATCCAAGCAGTGCTAATGGACTTCGGCAAGTTATTGCAGAAGTGGTTGCTAGTGACGAAGTTAGGTTCTGCGATGCATTCTTGGGCCGTCCAAACGAACAGTATGTTCAATGGATCTTAAACAATGACTCATGGGGTGGGGGCATTGAGCTTTCTATCTTGGCTAGCTACTATGAGACGGAAATTGCTGTTGTTGACTGCCAGACAGCACGCATCGATCGGTTTGGGGAAGACATGAACTATTCCCAACGCATCTTCCTTCTGTATGATGGAGTTCACTATGACATTTTGCTGCTAGAATCAGCTGATGGAAGTGGAGCAGTCTTGCAAACACGTTTCTCAACAAGTGATGACAATATATTGCTGCAGGCCATGGATATAGCTAGGGAGGCACAGTCCACTGGGCAGTTTACAAACGTTGCAGAATTCTCTCTTCACTGTCTGGTGTGTCAGACACCGCTGAAAGGACAGCGAGAAGCACAGCAACATGCAGTTGAGACTGGTCACAAGCAGTTTGGAGAGCAGAGACCAAATAAGGAGAAATACTCCGTCTAAATCAATCATGGGCTTGGGGAGAAACATAAAGATTTAAACATTTTGGTCAACGGGAATAAGAATGGAAGGAGGACTGGAGAGCAACAGATTGTATAATTAGCTAATCCCATGTATAAATAGCTAATCCCATGTATAAATAGCTAATCCCATGTATAAATAGCTAATCTTATATGTTGCATGTAACTTGTAAGATTAGTTAATTATACTATACATTATACAATCTTGTATGTAGGTATAAAGTGGAAGATAACAAATGAATTTTCATGACCACTCAGCATTTGCTTTCCACTTGTAAGTCGCATCTGAAATGTAAGGAGTGTATGTGTGGTGCTGACTTAAAAAAGAGCATAAACTACATTCGCTCTCATCCTTGATTACCAACAAGGGATGTTTTAAACAATTCAGGATAAAATTTTGGGTGCAGATTCAAGAAACATTATAACTACTGTACTTATTGCCATCATTTCGAGGTACCAGCAAGGGAGACTTTAAGAACCTGGATGAAAATACTGGTGCTGATTTAAGAAAAAGTACAAGCTATATTATCACTGTCATCCTTGGTTACAAGGATAGAAATGTGGGTGCTAATGAATTAATATGTTAGCTGCTGCATCTGTTTTCAGCTGCTGCTAGGATACATGAAATATTTGACTATTTTGAGTGCTTCCATCCTGTCCATATGTCCTTGTTGCTCACTTCTAATTTGTCCCCATTTTTTTTATGGTGTGGTGTGGTGGTGGGGGGTGGTCTTTATTAGTCTCAGTCAGCACTGCTTTGTTAAGCAGCTACAAATTTCAGTTTCCTAGTCTTCTTGTAATTAAAACACCAGTTTACAAGAAAATTGTATGAAAAGATTAGATATAAAATTTGCTATGTTGTTACTTTTTGTTAGTTTCTTGAGCAAAGTCTTAAGCTACTTAGTTGGGTTTACACTTCTGTAACAACTATGGCATGATGTGATGTGTAAACCACAAGGAGCTTGTTAATGTTATCAAATTTATTAACTATCAGTGTGACAAAAGTACATGTAGAGCTTGTAAGAATAGGGCTATTATATAACAGGTGGTCACAAGTTCCCTTTGATGACAAAGCTATTCAGGCGTGGTGTCGGCTGCATCTTGGCTGAGTTCTGTGGCCTGCTGCTGGATAAAGACGTCAGAAAGCTGGTGCAGATGTACTGTGCACTTAGTGTTGCTGACCACATTTGTTTGCTGTCACTGTGCATTAGCACTCTTTGACTTGGGATACTTGTCACAGTCACAGTTATGCATACGCTTGTGAATTGATGCATGAATATGCATGTGTGCAGATGCTTTCACACTCAAACAATCAATACAGTCAATCATAGTATGTCTATAATATCTAGGTGACAAAAATGTATTCTTCAAAAATTATGGTCTATGGAACTTCCATTTCAGAAGAAATTTGCCTTTTATATAATTTGTGCATGAGGTGATGGTCCACTGTCTGACCCAACAAGTCTTTTTTTTAATAATTTTATTTGGTTTGTCAGTTCTACTTAAGTGCAAAGTCTAAGTCGGTGGTGGGCTGTCACTTTTTACTTCATGCCAGTTTCCATTTTTCTGAACTCGCGAAGTTTTACCTAAACATATGCTCATACACTTTATGGTCTTGTGACACTAAACTTTCAAACCTTATTGACTCCATATTCAGCATTTTCTATTTGGAATTATGTTAAATATTACTGGAACCCCTCAAACCAGATTATTTCCAGAGTGCTAATGGTAATTTATTCACTAATAATGTTTGTCGTTGATGTGTGCCATGTGCATGTAGGAACCATTGAAAGCAACATTTTCTGGAGAGCTTTATCCTTTCCATTCTTATTTCCGGTCATGTCGGTCCTTTTTAATTTCTGTTAGTGCTAAAAAAATCCAGCAACTGCAAAAAATGCAGCTGCAGGAAATATGCACAGAAACATTTGTGATGAAATTCAGGGAGCTGAGTGGTGTTGTACATTTGTCAGATAACTCCTGCATCTACACCATTTGAAATTTATTACTGGTATTTTTGTGTGTTTGCACTTTTTATATGTGTATGCGAGTTAGTGCATTTGTGAGTATACAAGTTAAACATGTATGATTTCTCATTAGAATTATTACGACTGCATGTGCAAGTGGGGTAATGTTTGTGAAAATGTTGACATTCAGCTTGTGTCTGATCTGTTAAAAAATTGCATTCATGAATAATGTTATTTTCAAGCACCTTATGACACTTTGTTTACCTCTCCATCATGCCCTCAGTATTTTGTGGATCTTTTTCTTGATACAGCTAAATCATTTATACATTTTTTAAACATAGCTTGTGTTAACATATATACATTTGCTACCAACAGATTTTGTCATTTATCATATTTACACTGTTATTTAATTTAAGTCAACATTGTCATTAATTGGGTTTTATTACTATTTGTGGGCGATTGGTTTAGAGAGAGTTTTAATAGCGCATATGCATTGTAGTCTTGGATGAATGAATATATTTATGCGTATACATGTGGGAATGCATAATCGATTTAAATGTGGTAAATTTAGCTTGTCAAACATCAGTATTAGGTCATTTTAGCATATTTTTTTTAAAATGAAGTTGAATAAAATAAGCTGCCTTTCAAGTAACTTCAGTTGTCTTTCATTTGAAACTGATGTTTGTGAAAATGAATGATACATGCAGCTGCAACCAGATCCTTAACATTCCTTGTTTACACACTAGATGTGGTAAAATGGAACATTTTTAATAGTTTCTTTATGCTGACCACGTTTTATTGGCAGTTTGGTGTTTCCATCATAGCCAAAGAATCTATAACAGATGCAGCATACAAAAATGTGTGCTTCGATAATGTTACCCACGAAAACTGAAGTATACTTATTATAACTTAGGATATCATGGGTGATGACGGTGATGTAACGAATGTACTAATACCAGAGATAAGGAGTATGTACTATGCTCATAAGTACTCCTTATCTCTGCTAATACTTACCAAAAGTGCTACACCACATACCGTCATTATTTTGTGTCAGTTTATTTATCAATGTTTTCTTCACGTGATATAAGACACACTGATATCAGATGCAGTAGTGCTTACAGTAGGCTGAAGAGTGTAGATTTTCAGTATTCTGCTGCTACGAAAGGTGTGAAACCGTCGTCTGCTTTGACTTCGTCATGTGATTAAGTTATTTTTGGAAACCAGTCGAAACGGAAGTTTTGACAGCTGCTGCCATATCAGCGTGAAAGATAAACCAAATACTATCTGTCTATAAAGTCGAAGCTTCCACACAGCATTTAGGGGTTTTTTTTCATTGTCACTGAACTGCTTGGGACATCGCTTAATTCTGGACAAAATGGCAGAGAGCAAACCGCACGCTAATGGGAAAGGCGGAATTGTGGAGGACTTCATGTACGGTTCCAATGTTGCTTCGGCACATGTGTACATTCGGCTGGGTATGCGGTTTTTAACTTTTTAAGTTCACATTTTTAAACGACTGAACGAGCTTTGTAACAGTAGCATATGGATGGAATAAAAAGCGAAGAAGATAAATAGTAAAAACGTTTACCTGAAATAAGTGAATTACTCAGTTAGATTTCATTTATTTAGTCGTTCAGCAGTTGTGTACGCGTGTGTGTGTATTCAGTAATTAATGCACACACACACACATGACACACACATATATAATATGCATTGGTACACGTGTATATGTATATGTGTGTGTGAGAGAGAGGTAAGGAGAGAGAGAGAATTAATTCAATTTGAAATTTGTGCAGGTTTCCTTCGCAAAGTGTATGGAATACTGTCAGTGCAGCTGCTGGCCACCACTATAGTGGCATCCTTCTTTCTGCTTCATGAGCCTACCAGACTGTTTGTGAAGGATAAGTGAGTGCGATTAATTAGATTGTGCTGATTAGTACTTAGAATATGGGCTTTTGTCTTCTGGACTCTTCCCACACAGGTTTTTAAATCTTATAGTTATATCATGTACTTTGTTGTGCAAACCATTACTTTTCAGTTGCACTTGGCTGGGAAAAGGTCATAGATGTTCAGATGTTGTAAATCACACCTTATTACCTGAATAGATTTTGATGACAGGTTTGATGGGTAATTCATACAAGTATGTTGGGATTTGTTTTGTTTCACATCATACATATGTGTCATAATGTGTTATCTACAAAATATAAACTGTGGTACACTGGTTTCCATGGTTACAAAGATGTTTAGTGCGAGTGTCCACAGTATTTTGTAATACATTATGGTTTTTGTTTTGGAGAAAGCTAGTTTGTACATGTATTTCACCATACAGTGATGCAGACATCCTGCGTATATCTTTTATTTTTGGTTATAATATCTAATTTATTAAACTGTAAAGCACAGAACAATAAGCTTGTCAAATAAATGATCAAATTTATAAGGCCTGTGTTTCTGTTTGGGTCTTAACACTTACAGCCAGTGGATGTTGTTCGTGTCGTTGTTTGGAAGTCTGGGATCTCTGCTGGTGCTGATGTGGAAACGTCAAGAAACTCCCATCAACTATATTCTGCTTGGTGTATTTGTGAGTACGGATAATGGTCATGTGAGAACTAGAGATGGGCAAGTTACCAAATTTTCATTGGCCAAACAGAGAAGGAACTTTTGAAATGCAATAGGTCACTGAAATTTCCATTAGCTGAGTTTTGCTCTTTGCGGAACCTCTCAATTATTACCTTCAAAAATAATTTGTAAACACTTCTGTATTATTTGGAAGGCGGGGGTGGGGTGGGGGTGGGGGTTATCATAGGTGGGAAGTGATGCATATAAATTTTAATGGGCAGGCAAGATTTCTGGTGGCCATGTGCTAACAGACTGCTGTATTTTCCCATCAATAAAAGCTAAAAAGAGCTAAAGGGCCATTTTTAATTTGGCAGTCAGTGCTCTTTAGAAATAATACACTGTATATGGCGTATAGAGTTTGAAGTTTGTGAAACTGGTGAGCGGCCAAAAGGAAGATGGGGTCTGGGGGGGGGGGGGGTCAAAATTCAAGTACAGATTTGTAGGATTTTGAGTCTCACATCCATGGCAACATAGATAAGAAAATCAGTAAATGACAGGAGTGCCATGGTTCATTAAATGTTAGAATCAACTTGTAAAATAACTTTTGTTTTTCAATTTCAGACATTGCTGGAAGCATATGCCATTGGTTCAATAGGCAAGTAATATAGTGCAATCCTATAATGTAGTTTATATTATGTGGTTTTCAGCTGGCTGGTTTTGATTACGCCTGGACTGTTTCTTCCTTGAAACTGGTTGTTAGATGCCAGTGATAAAGGATATTTAACTTACTGTGATAAGTAGGCTGGCATGACATGAATACCCACATCGCTTGTCATGACCTGCATCGCTGTATGGCAGACTTTTCTTACTAGCTGTCGAGAGTAATCTGTTGCATTATTCTTGTGCTTTAACTGTGTATATGTAAGAGAGTGATCTCCCCTTTAAAAAGTGTTGAGGATGATGCGTCTGAGTGTAGTGTTATTTAACCGATGTTTTCTACCTATATCTACCTACCTATGACGAGAGTAATATCACTTTTTTGACTTGTTTCTCACTTTCAGTTAGAGCGGTAGGAAATAATGCCGTTATTAGCTTCTATTGTAAGAGAGTTCCTGAAGATACGAAACACTACGAACACGAACCCAGCTGCTACATATATGCTGTACATATATGTTACCCGAGTTATCTGTTCCTCTTAAATGAGTTTAATGTCAAATTGCTGAAAATGTGTTGATGTAAGATGAACCGTGAAATAATGATTTGGAAGTAAAAAGTATTTTGTTTGTTTGCTATACAGAATTTTCTGGATAAACAGGTGTTTTGTGTCATTCATTTAAGCTAACAGTACTATATGCCATGTGATTTTTCAGTGACACTATATTCAGTAACATCTGTGCTGGAAGCTTTTCTCTTGACTCTGATGGTCACCAGTGGGCTTACACTGTACACTTTTCAGACTAAACGTGACTTCACCGCTTACTATGGCTGGTAAGGACTGACCTAAGCTTTTGTTTTGCATTTATTTACTTTGGTTGTTTTTTTCCAGCTAGTAGTAGTGCATCTTGCAGAAATCTTCATCTTCCTGGGCTTTGTTGATGTGGGCAAAGTGTATGTATTTGTCATATGAAGAATGGTGTAGGTCCGATGGACTTTGTTGATGTGGGCAAAGTGTATGTATTTGTCATATGAAGAATGGTGTTGGTGTGATGGGCTTTGTTGATGTGGGCAAAGTGTATGTATTTGTCATATGAAGAATGGTGTTGGTGCGATGGACTTTCTTTTACTTTCTTACTTTATCTTTTTGAAGTGTTCGCTTGAAAGTGAGGGTTATTTTGACACATGCTGGTTCTGCGTGTATGGTGTTGGTAACTGCCTGGATTTCTGCTAACAAGTTGATATTTCTGTTTCAGTCTCTTTGCTTTCCTGTGGATCTTGTTTTTGGCAGGATTTTTACAGGTGAGTTTTTCTAGTGTTGTGTATATCAATAAGTAAGAGTCAAAAATTCATGTGCCCAAAAGAACTTAGCCTTTCTACTGTCTGAAACATTTCCGAGCTGTTATAAACTTATATTGTCATAAATTCATGAGATGTATATTTAGCTAGCACTTTGGATTTTTTCTCCTTGGTGTATGATTTTAAACTAGTGTGCTGGGTTGAATGTGTGGTGAACTGTTTCAGATCTTCTTTCCTGGAGAGCTGATGGAGCGAGCCATTGCCGTGGGTGGTGCCTTCCTTTTCTCTGTTTTCATCATTGTCGACACACAGATGATGATGACCAAGTTGTCACCTGAAGAGTACATAATGGCTGCTATCAACCTTTACCTGGACATCCTCAACCTGTTTGTGTACCTCCTGCGTATCTTTGGTGAACGCAACAAGTAGATGCCCTTCCCCTGCCGTGTGGTTCACAGTGGGATCTACTCTTCAAAATGAAGGGATTACTGGAAGCTTTGGTGGCAGTCTCCTGATTTCCTGGGCTATGTTTCATGTTTCATTTTGGATGCCAAAAATAGATGTCTTCAGAGCCTTAGAGGATAACTAGTGGAGTTGGTTATTGAACTGTTCATTTACTTAAACTCAGTTCAGACATTAAAATAGATGCCAGCCTTTACACATTTCCAAGAAAAAATTGTTCTAACTATAATGATTCTATAAATTCAGTTTCTGACTTTTCTGTTTTTTAAACCTATAACCAAAACATCTTGAGCATCAGCAGTGCAAGTTGGTCTATTATCAAAAGTCAGCTAAGGATACATCCTTTTTTTTCTCATTGAGTTGGCCAGTGCATTCTCAATTTCAGCAGAAACATCACTTGCAGCAATAGTTGTCCAAAAATTCCACCATTTGCATTCCTGAGAATAACATCCCACCACCATTACATGAAAGTGAAATCACTTTAGAGAGAAACAGCTGTTTGAAACCATCAGTTTCTTCTCTTAGACTACCACAGTCTTCTGTACAGGCTTTTCCAAAATGATTGTTTCTGTTCTTACAACATGAAGTGGGTCTGAGCACACACACAGTAATTATTTTCAGGATTTTGTGATCGAGTTAAAATGTTCGTTGCTGTAGCTCTTCCTGGGAGTCATACCCACACTCTTAAAGAGTATTTACCCACATTATGAATCAGAAAAGCAATCTGTTTTTGGTTATTCTGGAATTTGTGTTCCACTGGCTATGGGATTTTTGTAATTTTTCTTTACATCCACGAGCATGTGTGATAACTAGGCTACAGACTGCTTCTAGTCCTGAAGTTGCATTTTCAACAATATAAGTTTGCTTTGTGGGTTATCCATTTCTGTTGTGGCATTTCTGCCCCTTTCCCCATTTGTTGGCCTGATTATGGAGATAACTTGTGTACCGCTGGTGGAGTTTAGTGTAGACTGTACTTTTAACAACTGCTTAATGCACTTTTATAAACCGCCACAGTGTGTAAACTGACAGCATTAGTAATGTTCTCTGACACAGAGCACACAGGGAAATAGGCAAACAAGAGGAGATAAATCCTGAGTCACATTTCTTGTGAACCCATAACACATCAGCTATGTAAATCTTTGTACATAACATTTAGATGTACTTTGACATCTGTCCTCAATACTGCTCAGCATAAAGACTTATCAGAAGTGTAAAAAAAATGTGTGGAGCCATGCACATATCTAAGGACATGCATATTTAAAAAAGTTTTCGGTAGCATGTTGCAATCAAATAGAACATGCAGCCAGATCCTTGTTTGTCAGTTTGTGTAAAGATTTGATAATTTAAGTGTATTTTGAAACCTGTAACATATCTGCGTGTAAACTATGCCCGTTATGGGTCTTAATGACATGGGAAATGAATTCAATTAAATGTTACCAAAAAGTCCAGTTATTTGAAACTTTTTATATTGTACGTAATAACTAGTACATTACAAGACTGGAAACATACTGTTTGATTAAAAAATTATGGGAGCATGATAGAATGACAAAGGATGTGGGTCTCTGTTAGTTAAAGACCTCTCTATACCAGTGAAAAAAATGAGAAACAGGGAGTGGGTGGGTGGGGGGCAACATTTTGCCTAGGTTCAGCACAACGCGCACGCTGTCGTGGGTCCAATGTGCAGGGGTAGCCACGTGACCAGGCAAGGTGTGTGTGTGTGNNGGGGGGGGGGGGGGGGGGGGCACACAAACGTTGGGCCAGTCACATGACCTGATGGTTGGTTGGTGCTTGGCGTCCTGCTGCAAACTAGGATGGTAAGTTGTTTAGACAAAGTTTACGTGCTGCCACACGTGGGACTTCTGTCACAACACGGGCTCCAGTCCCACCCAGTCACATTATACTGACACCGGGCCAACCAGTCCTAGTACTGTTCCCTGCAGTGCCAGGCGTCTGGCAGGACAGCTACTAGATTGACAATTTTTAAGTCTTAGGTATGACTCGGCTGGGACCCGAGCCACCGATCTGTCGCCTCGGAAGCGGATACCTAACCACTAGACTAGCGAGGCGGTCAGTCATATGACCTGCGGCCAGTTGCACGGCTTTGGCGTAAGCCCTTAGTCCAGGCGTAAGAATGGACTAGCGTAAAATGTCGATTGCACAGCCCCTAAGGAAAATTTAGTCTGAAAAACGCGCAAATTTAGACCAACTGGGGAGGAGGCGTACAGGAGGACTAACTTTGGTCGCTAAAACAGCGTCTGTAGAAACGTATAGCAACACGTACAAAACCCACAACCAGCAACTGGAATCCCCACACCTAATCCTTAACACCACCCCTAACCCCCGCACTGAGACCTAACCCACACTGCCCCACCCATAAACATCATTGTCTCATCCTTACTCCACCCCACCCATAAACATCACTGTCTCTTCCTTACCCCACCCCACCCATAAACATTACTGTCTCTTCCTTACCCCACCCCACCCATAAACATCACTGTCTCTTCCTTACCCCACACTACCCCACCCATAAACATCACTGTCTCATCCTTACCCCACACTACCCCACCCATAAACATCACTGTCTCATCCTTACCCCACCCATAAACATCACTGTCTCATCCTTACCCCACCCATAAACATCACTGGCTCATCCTTACCCCACACTACCCCACCCATAAACATCACTGTCTCATCCTTACCCCACACTACCCCACCCATAAACATCACTGTCTCATCCTTACCCCACACTACCCCACCCATAAACATCACTGTCTCATCCTTACCCCGCACTACCCCACCCATAAACATCACTGTCTCATCCTTACCCCACACCGCCCCACCCATAAATATCACTGTGCGATGTCTTCACCTGTCTGTATCTTCTTTCTGTCTTCCTTTCTTACTCTGCTACTCTCAATTCTCCATCAACTACTTATGTGGAATGCAGGTACCTTGCTGTGAGTGTACGAAATGACTTTTGTATTCGGCACAGTCTGGTGTTGTGTTGTCAACTTATGAATAAAACTTGAAAAAACCCACATACACTCACATGGAAAAACACCTTTAGGTTTTAGATTTGAAACAAACCCATATATTAACAGAACGTTAACCACACGCACGCACTGCATGTACCGTGAGCACGCAAACACGGACGCACGCACAGAAAATGAGAAAGAAAGCAAGTTAAACTTTGAAGTTTTTATTCTGGTTGCATGTCCATGGTGTCCTTTTCATAGAGGAAGATCATCTCGAATCTGAAAAAAAGTGTAGATTTAACATATTTGAGTTTACGTTAAGGTATTTAAGATTAGGTTAACAAATTTGAAATTGCATGAACATATCTGAGAGTAAATGAACATATTTGAGACTACGTTAACATGTTTGTAATTGCGTTAACACTATTCAGATTAATTTACAGGGGAGGATCATAATTCTCTTGAGGAGTGGGAGTGGAGGGGGTGCAAGAAAACGACAAAAATATACACCGGGGCGGGAGTAAGGACTGGTCAAAGGTAAGCTGGCCATTTCTAACTGCCGAAAGAAACTCGTAATAAAAATGTCCAACTCTTTCCCTCTCTCTTCTCTTCGGGGATGGGGATGGGTCTCTGGCACACACACCCCCACCACCACCATTATCTGCCCCAGAGATTAAGATAACATCTCGAATTTTGAGATTACATTGAAACATATTTCAAATTACTTTATCTTATTTGAGATCCTGTGAACACAGTTGAGATCCAAGTGGCGACCAATTTCATTATTAACAAGGTAGACAACCAATTTGTGAGATGGAAGAAAGGCAGATGTCAGAGAATGGAAATATTACAGCGACAAACGTTAATGAGGTGTGGGGGGAGGGGGAGAGAAAAGATGTATAGGCCATTCAAACAGATGTACCAACAACAGACAAGCGCAGACAGCTTCTGAAAACGCCAAGAAACAAACAATAGGCGTTATTTCAGATATGTATCCAGTCCTTTATTTGTTCCTACTTATTTACTTTCTTATTTGCAGATATACCGCGTTGTCCGTTTAAAAGAGAAGATGTGTTACGCAGTTTCAGTTCTTGGACTGCATGGATTTTTTGTGAACTGATTTTTTTATTGCACCGTAAACTACTCTAGCGCCGCTAGATATATACTGACTACTTGTGCATGTGTCTACAAATCATTTTGAGCTGTCTTCGTACTTGCTGCTTAGCCTTATAATTTGCCACCGAAGGAGCCACCGAGGCCTTGCAGACGATATCCAGTGTTGGGCTGGGAGTACCAGGAGTACGGTTAGTAGTAAGTAGGAAAGTTGTCTGGGAAACACGTCACCAGCACGAGGTTCCACATGTACAGCAACACGGCAACAAAAAGCTTCATCTTGGATCTGATGATTAGAGAATCCATCCATCAATCCCTCCATCCACGTGCGCGCACACGCACGTATGCACGAACCGCACGGGCATCCATCCATCCAACCATTTATCTATCCATCCATCCAACCATTCAACCATTTATCCATCCAACCATCCACCCACTTATCCATCCATCCAACCACTTATTCATCCGTCCAACCATCCAACCACTTATCCATCGATCCACCCATCCACCCAACCACTTATCCATCCATCCACCCATCCAACCACTTATCCATCCACCCACCCACCCATCCCTCCATCCATGCAACCACTTATCCATCCATCTAACCATTTATCCATCCATCCGGCCATCCAACCATTTATCCACCCATCCACCCATCCAAGCATTTATCCACCCACCCATCCACCCATCCATCCATCCAACCAACCATATATCCATCCATCGATCAGTCAATCCATCCACACAGAGAAAGACACACAAGCAACACACACACACACACACACACACGAGCCCGCGCGCGCACGCGCCCACACAAATGCATCCTGTTTGGCAATAAAGGCATATGTTCACTAGAATCTACAATAATCTTCTCTTCAATTTCTACAAAATTAAGGAAATGAAGACCAGTTTCATGTGCATGTCTATCAGGGCCCGTATGTGTGCACAACCGTATTATATCTGTACCAGAATAGTCGCTATAGCCGGTAAAACAAATCCATTTCTTTTACCAGGATGACATTCGGTATGCGCAAGGCGCATGTAGGCAAATAATTACTATACAATGAGTTATTTTTACTCCGGAGGATTTCTTCTTCTGTGCACATGCACTATGGTCAGCACTTCACTTCTTCTCTGTAATCACTGCGATGGCAGAAAAGAATATAATACCATCATGCACACATCATCCAGAGTTGATTGCATCATTTTCTGATGCAGTGCAGTACTACTGCTAGGCGGCTGCTGAATTAAGCTGACGTCAGCAGTGTACTATATAAATCCCACTTGGAAAGGTTGAGCATTTAAAATATTTCAATCTTTGTGTGATACAGTTTAAGCTGCTGTTACATAGAACTTATTATTTATCCATTTAGCTACAATACCGAAAACTAATGCCTCGAAAGTGAGCTAATACCGTGGACAATGTTTGCTATATTTGTGGGGAAGTGACATTTGCCAACCAGAAGAAAAGTATCACTTCTCAAGTGAATAAGGCATATCATCTTTACTTCGGATGCAAAATTGGACACCAAGACAAGCATTGGGCCCCGCATATACGCTGTGCTACATGTACAACACAGCTTTCACAGTGTTTGAATGGCAAAAGACCATCAATGCCGTTTGCAGTCCCCATGGTGTGGAGAGAGCCAAGCAACCACACAAATGACTGTTACTTCTGCTTGGTTCCTCCTCTTTCCGGCGGAATAACGAAGCAAAAGAAGTCGAGAATAGTCTACCCATACATTCGGTCTGCATTGAGACCGGTTCCACATGGTGAGGGACTTCCTGTTCCAGAACCTCCAGCAGAATATTCTCTTGATTCAGCTGATGAGGACGAGGGTGAGCCGACCTGTTCTTCTCCTGGTCCGTCAGCATGCAGAGATCAGATTTTCACTGTGGTGCATCACCAACCCCACACAGAATAACACAGGAAGAACTGAATGACCTGGTTCGTGATTTGGAGTTGCTAGGTTCAAGACTCCAACAATGGAATCTTCTAGAAGAAGGTGTCACATTTAATTCATATCGAAAGCGCCACCAGCAGTTGGAGCCTTTCTTCAGAAAGGAAGGTAATCTAGTATTCTGTTCCGATATTGAGGGCCTCATGAATCATGAAATCACTCATGACCCACAAGAATGGAGGCTATTTGTAGACTTTTCGAAACTGACTCTTAAGGCTGTGCTTCTGCACAATGGAAACCGTCTTCCAGTGGCGCATGCTGTCCACATGAAAGAGACATACGATAACTTAAAGCAGTTACTGAATTCCATTGAGTATAAAAAGTACAGCTGGCACCTCTGTGATGATTTCAAGGTAGCTGCCACTTTAATTGGACTGCAGAAGGGATATAACAAAATACATGTGTTTCTTATGTGAGTGGGATAGCCGAGAAAGGGAATTGCACTACTTGCGGAAGGAATGGACTCGCAGACAAAATATAGCACATGTAGTAGACATGCTGATGTAGTGTCAGAAACTTGGCTGCAATATGTCTATAAAGACCCACTTCCTCTAGATTTCTTTCCTGACAACTGTGGTATGGTTAGTGATGAGCATAGCGAGCGTTTTCATCAAGATATTGCAACAATGGAATAAAGATACCAGGGAAAATGGCTCATTACCATGCTGGCTAACTACTGCCGGATACTCGCCAGAGATGCTCTCAAACAGCTGTACAAGAGACAGGCAACCTTCCGTTGATAATTTTTGTTTCTGATCTCCATTATTCACAAATGGCTAACCTTACCTCTTCTCTGTCGAAGATCTGGCTGCAGGTGAATTAGAGGAAATGAGAAAACGTCTGCGAAGACAAGAACTCGGCTCCGTGTCTTCCGAAAACGGTCCCTTTTATCCTCCCTAACTGGCCACATTTACATTCTTGGGGGAAAAAGTGATGGAACGTGAGTCACAAATTTCATCTTGCCGCCCATTTAAACAGCTTCTTTAAGCAAACTATAAAGTTCTTTTCTGATCACTAACAACATGATTTTCATGTTGATTTATTTTATGAATTTCGCGTTGACACACAACTTCGTCATGTTATTTATTATCCTCAGGCTACGTCTTTGAAGTGACTTTAAGGATGTCTGGTGATAAAAGAATGAAGTTTAAGGAAGAAAATATATATGTTAACAAAATTATGTGTTGTCACTCTCTAATATCACTTCTCCAAATCAGACAGACAGAAAGACAGACAGACAGACAGACAGACAGACAGACAGACAGACAGACAGACAGACAGAGTGACAGACAGACAGACAGACAGACAGACAGACAGACAGACAGACAGACAGACAGACAGACAGACAGACATGTCACGACGGGCCGCACTTTAACTTACTGGACTCGACTTCTCCAGAATTACAGAAGAAATTTTTATGGTGATCTCGTAAATGTAGATTTAATTGAGCAATCGTCACCAAAACCTTTACTGCATCAGGTCAATGGTTTCTACACCAGAGGGTGACGACGCTATGAAATAATGTGAATAACTAGAGAAATCTACCGAGGGAAAAGATTCTCATACTCTGACACGTTCGCTCAGTCTCACACAGGAAAAACACTACTAGCTCAAGAGCCCCCACCCTCGTAAAACACACAACTGCAGCGAACTGTTATTCAACATATATTTCAAACACTAACTGAATCGACAACATCAAATATATTTACAGATTATTTACAAAGAATCACCGTGCTCGTGTCTAGGGTAAGACGTTGCCTGATTAGGTCATACCACGTGGTATCAGACAATCAGGATAAACAAACTATACAGCAAAAGGAGAAACCACACTGCCACACGGCCTATGATCCCGCTATATATACGGATTCAAGAAGTGACTGACAATGTAACGTTTTACGCGTCGTGTTTTGCACCTGGATGTGCGCCTGTGCGCAGAGCAGCTACCCACGCTATGACGTAGCGCCCACCTACCAGGTGTCAAGAGAGGGAAGGGGGAATAGGCTAACCTAGGGGTGACATGTGACAAGACAGACAGACAGACAGACAGACAGACAGACAGACTGACTGACTTAGGGAAAGGATAAATCTAGTAAGCATACACGCTTTTTTTTTAAAACGAGAAGGGAGGGGGAAAATTCAGCAGCAGGGCTGGTCTGCCTGCGAAACTCGAGACCATAGTTTCTCACAGTTGACAATCCTTTCTACCGTTCAAACTACTCCACACTATTTTAAGAACAACGTAGGAACATCGTGGGTACCCTTTCCTTTGTTCATTGACCAGGGACTGTTATAAGAATAACATTCATCGTACAACTGACAGTTATATCTGGTGTTTATCACTTCAGCACAGTTTTAATTCGCTGATTCACTAGGGTCAGACCTTCTATAACATTTTCTCTTAAAATTAATTCGCTCAAGTATCTACACCAAGCTGATTCTGTTATTAAGGAACTGCTTTATTCACTGTGTCCTACATTTGGGGCTGATAGCAGAGGAAACCTGCCAAATGTCAATGTCAATGTCACCTGCACAATCACCTGTGATCAACTATTATACATGCAGGAACCAAGGACTTTAATTCAGTTTATGTTAATCTAGGACTGGACAATATAAATTGTATTAGGAATTGGACATTGTCATACAAAAATACGATACAGTGGAAAAAATTCTTTCTAAAACCATTTAAAACCACCCCAGATACTTGACTACGGTACAGGTTTCAGTACAGGTTGCTACACCGCATGCCGCCTACAAAAAGATATCTGTTTTTGAGAAAACTTGCTGGTTCTGCAAACTGTAGTTTCTGCTCTCAAGAAGAAGAAACTATCATTTATCTCTTTTGACAATTTCCATTCATACAGTCTTTTTGGAATGCAGTCCATGACTGGCCGTATGACAAATGTCTACACTCCTGTTCAATATCCATTTCTGAAGTCCTTATAATCTTTGGCCTCCATAACACTACCAAAACAAATAAAATTATTGACCTTTTAATACTTTTAGCTAAATGCTATATTTATAAATAGCAAACTACAAACTTCTATCACAAACAAAGAACCCTTTATTAAACTAGTTAAAAATTATTATAATGTAATGAATTCTATCAATACTGTTCTAAATGTTGCAGGTGTTGGATGGATTATCAAGCATATTGTGTTGAGAGGGATGGTTTTTATAATTCTGGAAATGTAGTCTTTTACGTTTCTTCTTGTTCTGTGGGTTTGATTATGATTATAAAGAACAACAACAAAAAAAAGACAAAAAAGGTACAAGAAGAACTGAGTGTCACCGTCTTTGTGTCCATCGACCGTGCATGACCGGCGTCCTTGCAACCGTTGTTCAATAGTCTTTTACAACAACACACAACAAATTAAACCCGTAGATCCAGTGTGAACGACGGAAGTAGACCTGGAGGGTCACTACTCTAAACCTCGTTTGGCAAGCCGAAACTGTTTCCGAAACTCATTTAGACAGTGCAGGGGAAACAACCGACGATAGAGCTTCACAATAATATAAGGTTTACCTCCCTTACACCGTTAAATGCGTCGCTGCAAAGTTTTGAATTCGTCGCCGGTTGATCGAACCCGCGGCCTCCTGGCTCAAATTAGGTCGTCACCGTTTAAACGGTGACACGTCTCCAAAGAGTTAAATAAATTCTGTGAAGAGAACGAATGTATCCACGAAGCCCAGGCTGGTTTTCGTAAAGGTTGTAGTACGACAGACAATATATTTTCCCGACAATCTCTTGTTTACAAATACCTTACTAAACAAGGAGGTCGTTTTTGTACATTGTTTGTGGACTTTTCAAAAGCGTACGACAGTGTCCAGAGAATGAAGATGCCATATCTTTTACTGCAGAAAGGAGTACACAGGAAAATGTTCCAGACAATACTAGCTATGTACAAAGATGTGAAAGCTGCTGTCAGAATTGGCAGTAAAGTCACCGAATATTTTGACTTTGTGTCTGGGGTACGGCAAGGGTGTCTTCTAAGCCCGTTGCTATTTTCAATCTTTATCTGCGAGCTTCAATATGAGTTGATTAACTGTGGTGCACGGGGTATAGACGTTTTTGCAGACCCCATTGGTGTTCTACTATTGATGTACGCAGATGACATTGCTTTAATATCAGAATCCGTAGCTGACTTACAGAAAAAAATTAAATGTTTGGAAAATACTGTAAAAAAAATGGGGGCTTACTATTAATATGGGCAAGACTAACATCAGAAATAGATCAGAAAAGTGGTACTTTGCCGGTGAACAGACAGAAGTTGCTCCCAGTTATAACTACCTTGGAGCCATATTCTCCTCAACGTTGAAGTGGTAAACTTCTTAACATGTCAGAAAGAAGATGCCCCAAACAGTGTTAGAACATGCTGGTTAGGCATGACGAGTCTGGCAGAATTAACTGGGTAACGCATGTTAGAACACTACTCTGTAAATACAATTTTGGATATGTGTGGGCGTTGCAATCAGTATGTAACCAAACACAGCTCCTGTCCTATGTTTAAATTAAGAGTTAAAGATTGTTTCCGCCAGGAATGGCGTCGATCACTTGAATCACTCACCGATTACTGCTCATACCAGCCAGATATAGTAAGAGCAAACTACATTGATCAGTTGAGTTCCCTACAGCTCCGCAGGGCACTGTCTGTTACGATGTCGTAGAGTGCCGTTAAATGGTTCCAACACATTTGGGAATGTACCCACTGACCCGTACTGTAAACAATTCGACAACGGATGTGCGGAAGGCCTGTGCCATTTCTTATTTGTGTGCCCCAGATGCTCCTGTCTACACAGACGTTTTATACCGAGTTTTTACTGTCAATACCCAACTGAAGGTATGGTACTTTTGTTATGCCTTAACCTTCATGGAGCACACACACACACACACGCGCACGCGCACGCACATACACTTATATGCGTCAAAGGTCGGAATTTTTGCTGCGAACACTGAAACATGATGCAGTCTCTCCGTGGTTTGTGGCAAGCGCATATGACCATGCCTTCTGCTTGAAATAGAGATCTTAGAATATAACATTTTTATTGTAATGACGTGAAAACTAAGAACTGTAATAACAGTCACGTTGCAAGTAAATTAACTCTGACACGCAGATGCTAACTTATTAATTGTAGCATACAGTCGAACGTTTTCTTATAGGTAAAATGTTAGTGTTGTTCATTTGCATGCAGTCCAAATATGACAATAAAATGAGTTTCAATCTCAAATGGCCTGAGGAAAACAGTCGTGAAAGCCTTCAGAACGAGTAACTTTTCCAGACAATGTTCCAATTCATGCGGTGTGCGATTTTGAGGTCCCGTCCTCAAACGGCATCTGCACATTTACACATTACATACTTATACATGTTGCCTGGCTCTTTCCGCAGGCAACATTGTTTTCTGGACAGCGACATGTGACGACTTCACGGAGACGCGACAGCGACATGTGACGACTTCATGGAGACGCGACAGCGCATTGCCACTGCATGTCGGCTTTGGCCAGCTTGGTGACGTCAAAGATGTCGTAGCCTTGCGGCCAGCAGGTGTCACCTCTGTCCCTGTAGCTCTGTGTCCTGGAGACAGTGGTAGCGTCCTTCCAGGAGTCTGTCTTTTTGTCGCGGTACTGCGGCTTGAAGGTGGTGCTGGTATCTTCAAAGATTCCGGAACAGTTCACAATGGTGCTGCCGGACTCTTCATACACCCTGGTCTTCAACGCCTTTATTGGTTCACTCACTGTTGGAAGGCGAAGAAAATCAAATGTCAGCGTGAACTTAAGTCTGACCGTCTCTCCTCTAGCCTCTACCCTATCCACACCTGTTCTTTCTTAAGTGTCGCAGAATCAAGAGAACTTTTTACGCCTAGTCAGCAGTGGAGGCAAGGAGCCAGCCCAGAGATACAATACAATACAATAAAATACAATACACTTTATTATTAATCCCTTAAGGGCAATTGCTGCAGCTCCATGATACATAGAATATTTACATCCACCAAAGAACGGCATAGCCACCCAATGCGTCATCTACAGAACCGTGACACAAGTCGATCGTAGTGTTTTTCTCCGTTGTAACACATGTGACGTAGTGTTTATAGTTTCTCAAAGTCTTATCCAGGCTGCAGCAGTTGAAGTCACCCAAAATAAACTTAGGAGCGTCAGGAGAAATAAGAATCCAATTTGTGTGTCACATCGGCAATCAGCTGCACAGCTGCACTAGCGTTAGCAAGTGGGTGGATATAAACAATGGTGGAAACCAGCTGCGGGAACTCCCGAGGCAGAACAAAAGGGCGGAGCGAAAAGGACAACAGTTCAATGTCTGGAGTACACTCTCTGTCATGCACAATGACCGCGTTACAGTATCTTTCACTGATAGAAACACACAACAACCCCACACTGTTTCCCTGTTACTGCAGTAGATCTATCCAGACGTTTAGGTGTTTCCCTGTTACCGCAGTAGATCTATCCAGACGTTTAGGTGTTTCCCTGTTACCGTAGTAGATCTATCCAGACGTTTAGGTGTTTCCCTGTTACCGCAGTAGATCTATCCAGACGTTTAGGTGTTTCCCTGTTACTGTAGTAGATCTATCCAGACGTTTAGGTGTTTCCCTGTTACCGCAGTGGATCTGTCCAGATGTTTAGGTGTTTCCCTGTTACTGTAGTAGATCTATCCAGACGTTTAGGTGTTTCCCTGTTACCGCAGTGGATCTGTCCAGATGTTTAGGTGTTTCCCTGTTACCGCAGTGGATCTGTCCAGATGTTTAGGTGTTTCCCTGTTACTGTAGTAGATCTATCCAGACGTTTAGGTGTTTCCCTGTTACTGTAGTAGATCTATCCAGACGTTTAGGTGTTTCCCTGTTACTGTAGTAGATCTGTCCAGACGTATAGGAGCCCCCAAACCAGAAATCAACAGTTCATTATCTCGATCTCTCTTCGAGAGCCACGTTTCAGTAAAAGCAAAAATACACATTTCAAGATACTGCCTCCGGTTGAGAACACAAGCTTCCAGTTCGTCTGACTTGTTACGTAGAGACTGCACGTTAGAAAGTACCACACTAGGCACACTGGGTGTGTGTGTGTTGGGGGGGGGGGGGTGCTTCTGCCACTGAGCACAAATTTCTACTAAGCCGACGTTTCACGCCTGATCCCCTCTTCCCTCTTTTCCTAGGCTTCTTGTTCTTCCCAGTTTGCCTAGAATCAGTGGAATCGCACAGTGGAACGTCAGATGGAATGTCAGATGGAACGTCAGATGGAACGTCAGATGGAATGCCACTGAAAGCAACACTGACCCCAGTAGTTCGCAAACTGAGCAGAAACTCATGGCTGTAGGACAGTCAGACGTTAGGGTTCCCGCCATCCTGAAGATGACCATGCACACATACGTACGAAGAAAGCACAAACAGGACGATACCAGCACAGACAGTCCACAGACTGCGCATGCTACCCATTCCAGACATCTTCTCAATGCACTAGTAGTATAACGTACACAGTAGGAGTCCCATAAGAGTGAAAAAACACGAAAATGAGCTGCTTTGTCGCCCGCAGTGCGAGCGTCCAGGGGGAGGTCACACATATCGATGTCTGTAGCGTACTGTGTAATTTTCAGGGTCAGATAAGTAGGCCTAGACGTCACCTAGGATCGACTAATTTGCGCACATAATAGCCAGGAGCCGAATGCGGAGCTCACTGGCAAAAACGCGTTGTTTGCTGAGATAATGTGCATGAGGTCAAATAATTTTTATAAAACGCAACGCAACCTACTTTTACCTATTTTAGACAGCATGGCTTCCGGAAAAAGCTCACCTTGGTCCACAATAAAGTAGACAGACTGCCTGGTCCCCAGGAGCCTCTCCTCGGCACCATCAAGAAAAGGGAGCTGGCAGGGTTTGCCCACACAACACGTCATGACACACTAAGACCATCTTGCAAGACACACTGGGAGGCAGAAAGTGGACAGGAAGAGGCAAAGGAAAAGCTGGCTTGACATCATCAAGGAATGGACAGCACTGGGCTTCCCACTTTCCCAGTTCTGCTACGGACAAGCAGAAGAGGGATTGGGATGGCAAAGATTGTCGGAAGCTGCATCCCGCATTTCCCCCTCCACATTCTAGGTCACTAGATGAGATTAGACGAGACGAGACGAGACGAGACGAGCCGAGCCGAGACGAGACAGAAAGGCATTTTCAAATATCTTTCGTCGTGCACCGACTCACTTGGCGGCAAGTTCATGACCATTGAGGTCAGCTTCTCTGTTTTGCTGGCCGGAGTAGTGAAGGTCAGAGTGCACGAGTAACGTCCCGTCAGTTTGCACGTGAACGGTGTTGTGGCAACTTCTACCCCAACCCATCTGCCGGTAGGCAGATAGCGCATGGAGGCTTCCGTCCGAACCCCGTCATGATTGGCATACCTGAAGAAACGACTGCTGTTAATCCACCAATCAGCGAAGACAATGCTTCTCAGGGAGCTGAATGCACCAGCACCGATGTACTTTTAAAACTATGCTTAAAATGCAAACAAATGTGCACCCATTGTACTACAAAGATAACTCTGGGTCTTGGATTATCAAACTCCTTACAATATCACATATTTCACATATACGGGGAAAAATTGGTTAATGGTCTCTGCTTGGCTGCGATCAAGTCGTGAACATCGGGCAAACGGAACTCACTCTCCGCTGGTCTCCGGGTCCTTGTCGTGTCTTGCGCTGACAACCTCCTCGTTGTTGAGGAAGATCTGGGCCATGTCCAGCCGCATCACGTGTTTAGAGGGCAGAAGGCAGCGCACCGCCATCGAGTCCTTCACCTTCGCTTGGCTGACCAGGTCAACAACCAGAGTCACTTTTGGTAGACCACCTCAGGGGAAAAAATCCGTCAAATTACGAAAGAGAACCATTTCTTTCATACACACAGGCAGGCAGGCAGGCATACACACATGCATACACACATGCATACACGCATGAGCACACCTGAGCACACCTGAGCATGCCTGCTTACCTTCTTTTGGGCCAGCGGGACCACCTAGGTCGAGAAAAAAATGTTTAGCGAATGAACAAAGGTAAGGATTACTCAGTTCCATTGTCAACTGTTTTATTAACGATAGCGAAGTCTGGCACTGAATACAATTTATAATCAGTACGTTTGTAAGTATTGTAATGTATAATAAGTACGTTTGTAAGTATTGTAATGCGTAAGTAAATGCCACTTTTGTCCACATACTACAATGTTGACTGTTTTTTAAAAGCATTATGACAAGTTGTGAACAACAGCCCAAGAAAGCGCAGTACGTTTATACAGAAATTACATACTGCACGCGCACTCACCACAAGCCAGAGCACGAACACGTGCGCACGTTTGCATACTTACTTTTATTGGAAGGCGGGCTCTCACCTAAATTACGTATCACAGAAATAAAACAATAGGTGTTACTTAAGAACATGAACTGCACGTATTTACACGAAATTACAGATATTTCTTTTAGAGAAGATACACAAGTATCCCAAGAGTGTACATTTTTCTTACTAGCTTTTGAATGTATTCCCATAAGTTCGAAAGGCTTGAAAATCTTGCTCGCCGAAAGCACAAGAGTACACAGCTGGCATTCGTTAGTCAGAGTAAAACTTATCTGACAGAATATGATTCTTATCTGGAGGAATATTAATTTTATTCGCCAATTATTGTTTCAATTTTATTTGCCAATTTTTGTTTACACTTGTCATTTTCAGACCTGACTGTGGTGTGAAGTGGAACTGATGAAGCTGCAGCAGACGAGATAACAGACTTAGATAGAAGGAAGGAAAGAAAACGACAGGATTTCTACAAGAAAGAAGAGACTATCTCAATGTTACACGGATGAAAATTTGAATCTGTCATAGGCCGTACAAACACACATTTAGTCCCGTACAGTTCTTACATGGAAAGCTGATGAAACTGCTAGGTCCCCTGAAGACACGATTGTCCACATTGGCCGTGCACCAGTAGAGTCCGATGTGGTCACAGCTAGCCTTGTCTACCGAGTACTGTAGACTCACGGTGCGAGAAGAGGAAATCACTCCTCGCGCACGCTCGCCTGGTTTCAACGCCTTAGCCCCTGGAAAAGTGCAGGTCGTGATGACACCACACCAGGCAGACTGACAAACAGGTAGACCAAACCAACTGCATGTAAGCTGAAGGAAAGAGAAACCGGACGTTGAAATGGAATCATGTGAAGCAGTCTGTGAGATCTATTCAGCATGCGAGAATTTTAATTGTGAGATAACCAAGCTCTATACTGTCTATAGCAAATCGCACTTTCCCAACATGGCGTGTGTTGAGTGAACTGGAGTTGCCACATCCGAGAAACAGCCTGCGATTGACTTTTCACTGTCTCCTCAAGGGAAAAGTCATACTTTGCTAACCGAAAAAACCCTTAATTCCTAAACTTTGTGAGAACGTCCAGGCTGCGATTCTTTCCCCAAATGAGTTCTGCCCCAGCCCCGGCCCTCATGTGCAGTGTACCAAATGCTTTGCGCTAACCACAACAGATAATTATAGGTCACGCCATGACCTCTACACAGCGTGACTTCTTATGGTTACAGTAAAGAAGCCAATCCGTGGTGATTCATACCCCATACCCCATACCTCATACCCCAGTTGGTAAAGAAATTGGGTTTTCACGGCTATGTGGCAGGTTTGAAACCCATATTAGCTTACGATATTTTGGGGGGAAGGGTAGAGTTAGGGTGTGGTATTAGTATTAGGTAGGGGTTCTTTTTTCATGTCTAAGTTCAAGCCTGTGTCTTTGCGCTACACGGGATGAAAGGTGGCCTGCACATGCGTGTCCGGGCTGGGGCAGATCTCAGTTGGGAAAAAGAATTTCACCTCCAGGCCCTCTTACCTTCACGAGATACCAGGTTTCAAAAACTGACAGGCACGTCAAAACTCTGACGTGACTTGAGCACAGCGACACCCGCTTACCATTAATGTTTACAGACAAGAACAATAGCTGGAAGGATTTGCTCGGGCGACTCAGATTTTTGATATTCCGCGACCAGGTGAGAAATGTCGATTCTTGAAGGCTTGTGCTTTGTGAAAGGAATGAAGTCGCAAACTCAGATTTGAAATAAGTTTCTTGCCATGAGCTGAACTCAGAAGCAAGGTAAGGAAGGGGTATGAGCTGAACTCAGTCATAAGTAGGGTAAGGAAGGGGCATGAGCTGAACTCAGTCAGAAGTAGGGTAAGGAAGGGGCAATGACAAGTCGGTCGGGTGGATAACCGTACCTGTGTTTGTGACTGAAGCCACTGCCACCTGCTGGGTGGCCAGTTTCCTGACCATTGTGATCTCCGAGACCTCTGGCAACCTGTATCCAGTCGCCATTCCCACCACATCGGCGCTACAGGACAGTGAGAAGGGCAGGCCGACGTGGTAGGGGGCCGCTGAACGCGTCAGCTCCAGGGGACAGGAGTCTTTACCTGCACCATGGCCACCTGCAGGACATTGTGATTGGCTACCTTAGCAAAAGGCTTCACTAACCATTTACTTCTTTTCTAAAACTGTTTCTGCTGCTGCTGCTGTTTGTTCATACTGTTACGATCTACTGTAACCAACACATGTGTTACAATCTACTGTCACTAACATGTAACGATCGACTGTCAGCAACACATGTATTACAATCTACTGTCACTAACGTGTTACGATCTACTGTCAGCAACACGTGTATTATAATCTACTGTCACTAACGTGTTACGATCTACTGTCAGCAACACGTGTATTACAATCTACTGTCACTAACATGTAACGATCTACTGTCAGCAACACGTGTATTACAATCTACTGCCACTAACATGTAACGATCTACTGTCAGCAACACGTGTATTACAATCTACTGTCACTAACATGTAACGATCTACTGTCAGCAACACGTGTATTACAATCTACTGTCACTAACATGTAACGATCTACTGTCAGCAACACGTGTATTACAATCTACTGTCACTACCGTGTTAGATCTACTGTCAGCAACACGTGTATTACAATCAACTGTCACTAACATGTTATGATCTACTGTCAGCAACACATGTATTACAATAGACTGTCACTAACATGTAACTATCTACTGTCAGCAACACGTGCATTACAATCTACTGTCACTAACATATAATGATCTACTGTCAGCAACACGTGTATTACAATCTACTGTCACTAACATTTTACGATTTACTGTCAGCAACACATGTATTACAATCTACTGTCACTAACATGTTACGATCTACTGTCAGCAACACATGTATTACAATCGACTGTCACTAACATGTTACGATCTACTGTGGCCAATAATAATTTATTAGGAAACCGGACTTAACAAAATGAATTAATACCCTAATTTGGGGGAACAAACCAAACATAAAGAACAAGTACATTTATAAAGAAGGTAGCAAAGTGTTTGTGTATTTGAGGGAGGGGGGGAGTTGGCAAGAAAGATTTTTTCGATCCTGGTTGTTGACTTGTCTGTCCCACATCCCCCTTTTTCTACGATGGGAACCGGAAACTGCATGAAAACTTCAGCGTGCACTGGTAGCTATTGTGTCCGATTAAAAAAAAACTTAAGTGCCTCCCCCATGAGAAACGTAAAAATGCTGTATATCTTATTTTTAATGGATGAACTCAGTGAAGTGACAGAGTTTTACTTCTTGCAAGTGTTTGTAGACAGCTACCAAAAGAATCAAAAGAATCGTGTAATCATTAGCCTGCAGAATGGTTAATGTGTTAAGCAGTCAGACTAGCCTGCGTGGGTGTGGGAGATGGATAAAATAAAAGGAACATCCTTATTTCTGAAAGAGTAAGAAAAATAAAGCGTATTACACAGAGTTAGTGACTCAGATTAGTGGCCCCCACCTGGCTGCGCCAAGTTTTGGACAGCGTGGACCGTCACCAGGTTGCCATAGCGATCAGTCGTTTGCACGCTGCAACGATACGCACCCAGATCGGCGCAGGTGATGGCCGGCAGGGTGACCCTCAAATAGGGCGGAAAGATCTTGCCGTTTCCTTTCACCTGCAGGTTGCGGTTCTTGTAGCTACCAGGAAAGACGATGACAAAATCTGTGATCAACGGCGGAACATCATAAAACTGTCAAAACATTTCGTTGGCCTATAAAAAGACAAGAGCACTATATCCAGTGACCCGAAATGGGTCATTTTTCAGAGGCGAGTTCACACGTTATATAAGTAACCACGACCGATTATCACCAGAATAATAATAAAAGAACGGATTTTCGTTTTGTCTCCAGAATAGCATAGTGTTTCTTATTTCAGTCTTTCTTTCTCAAGCGCAGATCTGCACGTGTAGGATCTTCTCGTTGTCTCTTGTTGCCTTTCTGTCTATGATTCGGTTATCGGGTTGTTTTTTCCAGTTCCTCTGTCGTCTGTCGGGAGAAAATAAGATCGTTAGTAAAACTAAAGTGGGGATGAGCGAGAGAAACTTTGAAGATAAACGTGAGGGTGAACCTGGTCTCGCTGTAGCCAGGCTGAAGCCAATAGGACAAGGGCAAGAGTCAGACCCCTTCCCCATTTCCTTCACTCCTCCTTGGGAGGCGTGCTAGGCTGGTTCTCGAAATGCATTGAGGTTTTTCAAAAACTATTTACAAAAATTGAGTTTATCGTTGCTATCCTCGGCTGCCATACGACCCGCGGTAGCATGTTAACAGGATTTTTGTGAGGAAAACTGCTAGAGGAACTGTTGGAAGTGTTCGTTTTAAGTCGGAAGTCCGATCGAGTTGTCTCCGTAAATGGGAAAAAAAAGGAGAGAACGTGTCCAGATGTGAATAAGTCGATGGACGTTGTCACGGAAAGGTGCCATGAAACTAATGACGCGTAGTCAGTAGGGTAGTCAGTGTGAGCTGTGACTAAGCGCTGTTGTCTGGTTTAGCATTCGTGCAAATTGTTCACTGTGATTTTTATTTTGTAGTCACCAGGAGTGGCGCCGGTCAATTTTAGTTCAGTGGTGTATGTACGTGAGTAATTTTTTTGTGTATTGATTTTATGTATTAGTCAGTGATTGCTTTATGTTAAAATCCATTTTGACCTAGTGCATTTTGAACCGCTTGTAGTTATCTCTGCTGTACTATTCCATTCTATTGTGAGGAACATTTTTTAAAAAGGGAACCACCTAGTGTAACTGTTCTAGCCAAGCAGGCAGCCGGGCTAGGCTATACTACCCCTGAAGCGATTCAGAAATATGTTCAGGATATGCTAGATAGATATGACAAGTATGTGGATAACTTAAGCAAAAGAGAAGAGGCTGAAAGAAGAGAGAAAGAGACTGAAAGAAGAGAGAAAGAGACTGAAAGCCCTGCTGTCCTTTTCCCCCTCCAAAACCAACCCTTCCTTTTTGTCTCCACCACGGCTCACCCTTTGTTTTGAACCCTGCTCACTCATTCTCACGCCAAGCACGCGTTCACTCATTCTCAGTTTTTTTAAACCTTATACATAACAAAGACCTACTTGCTGACTACAGAACTCGAACAGTGGATATAGTAAGTGCTATAGCTGTCAGCTATAACAGAGACTGAAAGACAATTTTTAGCAAAACAATAAGAAGCAGATAGGCAAAGAGAAAGAGAGAAGGAAGAGTTTGAAGCATGACAGAAAGAATAAGAGAGAATTTGAACTTAGGAATTTAGAGATAACTTTAAAACAAGAACCAACAACCCCTCCAGCTGTACCCACTTTTTCGTCCCCTAGTGGGAATGTAAATGTACAAACAGGATTCCTACCAAAGCTGCCATGTTTAGAGAGGAGACTGATGATATCGATTCAACTTTGTAGAGGTTCGAAACTCATGCTAACGCATTGCGCTGGGACCCTGCCATGTGGCCCCTGTATTTGTCAGCCACCCTACAGGGGGAGGCTCTGCGTTTGTACCATGTTTTATGTGCCAGCGGTCCGGTGGACTATGAAACTCTGAAAACAACATCTCCGTCAGCGTTTCCAGTACACCGATGAAGATTTCCTAGAACGTTTTCGCTCAGCTCGACCAGAAAGCGGTGAGGCGATGTATTCTTTTTTGACGCGTGTTAAGGCCTTCGCCGAAAGATGGATCACCTTAGCAGACATTGACAAGACATACGACAGTCTGCTCGACCTGATGCTACGGAAAAAACGACCGGTGACCTGTAAGGAGTTAGCTGAGGCCTACAGACTAGCACACCCGAACAAGAACATAGCGCGACGAAGTGAAGGCACAGCTTGGGCTTCTGTACCTCAGACCAGACCGCGTACGCCACCATACCAACGCCGACGAGACCCCAGACCATCTGACAGACCGTTCACTAGAAACGCAGCGACTGACAATGAGGCAAAACCTGGTGCACCCGTACCTCCTAAACCTTCCCGATATCCTCCTCCTAGACCATCTGACCCAGCAAGAAGTCCCAACAGAGATAGACGACCGACTCCTAACTATCCTGACACACGTCGATGTTATGAATGCCAGGGTATTGGACATATTGCAAGGGAATGCGCTAATGTACGCAGGAAAGCTCAACAGTCAACTAACGTAGCACAAGAAGTGACTAGTGATACTGAAACTGCCAATGTCTCTGTGCTATGCAGTACTAGTAGTTCCGAAGAATATGGACGCCTACCCATTTATCCAGGCTACGTATGGGACACACCCATCTCCGTACTACGCGACACAGGTGCAAAAGTAGCCGGAATTAAATCTTTATTAGTTCGAGCAACGGATTACACAGGACAGCACCAGAAATGAATCTCGTTCGATGGGCGAGTTGAGACTTTCCCACTGGCAAGACACACCTTTTTTCACGGGTCTACTCAAGTGCTGCCTAATCAAGAACCCAGTCACCGACTTGATCTTGGGTAACGTGCCAGGTGTCCCTGAATTTCCAACAAGTGTACCATCACCTTTATCCAACAAGTGCTGCAATGCTGTCAATTGTCATCACCCGCAGTCAGACTCAGGCTCAGAAACAAGGGGCTAAACCCCTCGTTGCCCCAGTCACGGTGTTGGACACTAATGTTAACTGCCTTGTGGATGAACAACGCCAAGATCCTACCCTTGAGAACTGCAGAGGTGCAAGCCAACAGAGTGTCAAACCCTCGGCATCTTGTTACTTTACCCACAAGAAACAAATCCTGCACAGATATTTTAATAAGGACAAAGAGACTGTTAAACAGATTGTGGTGCCACGCAAACTGAGAGAAACTGTGATGCGTATTGGGCATGATGGACTTTTAGCCGCACACCAGGGCGTGCGAAACACCCTACGCCGAGTGCTGCAACGCTTTTGGTGGCCAAGTGTTCGCAAAGACATTCGCACCTACTGTCAGACGTGTGACATCTGTCAAAGGACAGTCGCACAGGGACATCAACGACCAGGCCCAATGACCAAGATACCTGTCATTAAGGAACCATTCTTTCGAGTAGCGATCGACCTTGTGTGCCCATTTCATCCACCCTCTGAAGAAGGCCACACCCACATTCTGAGTGTTATCGACATCGCTACCAGATATCCAGAAGCTATCCCACTGCGCAAGATAGACATCACCATCGCTGAACAACTCATTTCTATCTTCGCCAGAGTAGGGTTTCCTCAAGAAATCTTGTCAGACCAGGGTACACAATTCACATCGGCATTCATGGCTGAATTTCATCGCTTACTTTCCATCAAGGGCATCCGCACCACACCTTACCAAGCCCAGACCAACGGATGTGTGGAAAGGTTTCATGGGACCCTTAAGCCAATACTGCGAAAACTGGTCAACCTCCAGCCACGACAATGGCATCGCTACCTCCCTGCCCTTCTGTTCACCTGGCGAGAGATGACCAACGAGACCACAGGGTTTTCACCCTTTGAATTACTGTTCGGCCGTCGCTCACGTGGTCCCCTCGATGTTATGGCGGAAAGCTGGACGCAAGAGGCAGACGCCGAGGGTGATTGGAAACCCACCTTCCAGCACCTCCTCGAGCTGCGCGACATCCTGCAAGAAACTGCCGAACTAGCTCGAGGAAACAGCCAGCGAGCCTCAGAGCGCCACAAACAGTACTACGACAGGAAAACACTACCACGACGTCTCCAGCCCAACGAGGAAGTAATCGTATTCCTACCCACGAACAAAACGAAACTTCTAATGCAGTGGAAAGGTCCCTACACCGTTATGGAAGACCGCCATCCGGATTTCGTTGTCAATGTGCGGGGAAAGAACAAACTCTATCGTATCAACATGTTAAAACGATACCGCCGCCGCATCAGCCCACCTACTACCACATGTTCCTGTACCACCGATGACACTTTTACCACTGACTTGGTGGGACTGGACTTTTGCCCTCAGAACTTCGATACCATTGCCACTGAGAGCCTTGCAGTTGCGAGCACCGTTGAGCTTGCCAACATCCCAGTCATCAGCCTCCAGGAGGAAGAAGAAGGGGACATCCCCTTATCACCCATTTCTACCAGCGAATCGCTGGAGGAAGTTCACATTAATCCGGAGCTGACACCACATCAACAACAACACATCCGTAACATCTTTCAAAGATACACTGCCATCCTTACATCTAAACCTGGGTTCCTGAACGGCAACATTGAACATCGCATAGAACTAACTTCGGAGGAAGTGGTGAGACAGCGACCCTATCCCCTGCCCTTCGCAACTCAGCGACTGGTGGAAGAGGAGATTGACGTGATGCTACAAATGGGCGTCATTGAGCGGTCACATTCACCCTTCTCTTCGCCCCTTCTGCTGGTCAGAGAGAAAGATGGGACAGCCCGATTCTGTATCGATTACAGAGGACTGAATAAAATTACACGATTTAACGCTGAACCCATTCCTGACCCGGAAACCCTATTTAGCAAGTTGGGCAAGGCCAAGTTCTTTACTAAAATCGATTTAGCAAAAGGATATTGGCAACTGTCAGTACACCCCGCCGACCGCCACAAGACTGCATTTCAGACGACCAAAGGGTTATTTCAGTGGACTCGCATGCCTTTTGGTCTTGCAGCTGCCCCTGCTACCCCTGCTACCTTCTTTGATGATTTGCGAATAGACAGTGACACTTTAGAGGAACACCTTATTCACCTTGACGGCGCGCTGCAAACACTCGAGCGATACCAGCTGACAGCACGACCCTCAAAGATACAGGCAGGCTACAGCCAGCTTGAGTTTCTCGGACATACGGTCGGAAATGGTTGTATCCGCCCCGAGGACAGTAAGGTGGAGAAAATTTTACAGATAACCACTCCCACCACAAAACGACAAGTCAGATCATTGCTAGTCCTGATTGGATACTACCGCCGTTATGTTCCTGACTTCTCAATATTCTGACACCTGTGACAGATTTGATTAAGGGTGGTAGCCCCAGGAATGTGAACTGGACACCCGCCTGTCAGGAAGCCCTTCAAACTGTACAGAAAGTTTTGTCAGCAGCACCTATACTACCCTTGCCTGATTGTAATAAACAGTTCTTTCTACAAACAGATCCCAGTGGAGTAGGCATTGGGGCCGGGTTACTCCAAGAACACGATAACCGGCTGTTCCCAGTGGCCTACATAAGCAGGAAACTACTTGACCGAGAGACTCAATACAGTACTATCGAAAGAGAATGCTTAGCAATCGTGTGGAGCATTATTAAGCTGATGCGTTATCTGCATAATCGAGAGTTTGTGCTGCAAACCGATCATACGCCATTGATGTTTCTCAAGTCTTCCCAGTACAAGAATTCAAGACTGATGAGATCGCTAGCCCTCCAGGAGTTCTCTTTTACTGTGAACCCAGTCCCTGGAACCCCAAACCTGATCGCTGATACCTTATCCCGTTCCCAAACCGACCAGGCCATACCGTGACAGTTTTGTTTTGTTTTGAAACAGTGACATGACCAGATGACCCGGTTACTAGGTCAGTGAGACAGTGTAACCATGACAGTGCAAAAAGAATAAATTCTTTTTATTTTAGGAAGGGAGGTATGTCACGG
>SMGT01000522.1:9895-29883 GCA_004794575.1 Lanistes nyassanus | reverse complement strand
TCCCGGCTAACATCCCTATTCCCGGCTAACATCCCTATTCCCGGCTAACACACTATGACCACGTGTAGAACACAACTGCCTGAGAAATCTTAACAGAATTCTTATTTTTTTAATAATCAAATCCAAATTGAAATGTTGCAATCAATTCACTAGAGTCAGCGAAAAATTTGCTACTGTTTTGTTATCAGTACATGTTATCAGAAGACTTTAGCTGACAGTTGTTGTGAACTCCATTGCTTCACTGAGCGAAAAGACTTCTGAACTTCGGGCATCCTTGAGAGATTTTTCTTTAATTTTCTCTTGTCACTTTGTCCAACAGTTACTTGCAGTCTGGTCACTTTATCTGATAACAGTTACTTGCAGTCTGGTCACTTTATCTGATAACAGTTACTTGCAGTCTGGTCACTTTATCTGATAACAGTTACTTGAGGTATTTGAGAAACAAGCGAAGCTGGCCTAGACTTAAATTTCAGTCTAACTCTCCTCGCATCTCCTTGACACGGCGCTCGTCTTTAGCCCTTTTATCCCAAAATTAATCATAGCATAAGCGCTCACGTGAGAAATCTTGGTGCCCAAACCAAGATTTGAACATTCTTCAAACAAAACAGAAAATTTCAATTTGAAGCTCTGTTACACAAAGTTGATTATGTGTTCGATGTTTGCATGTAAACCAAAAACGTTCTGAAGTTGCTTAATGCTCAATCATTTTGTAGAATCCTTTGCCAAGCAACGAAAAAGCTAAACACTGCAAAATAAAAATGTAAATTATTATTTTTATAATAATTTTACCAGCACCTGTACATTTGTTGTATTGACTAGCGGGAGATTTACCTGATGAGACGCAAGCTCTTGGCTCCTTGGTATTTGAGGCCTGGCAGGAAATAGTCCCTAGCGATCAGGTCCAAGAAATTCTCGCAGTCCAGTCTCAGGGTCTCGCCAGGTAGTCCCCTGGGTGGGGTAACGTATAGGCGGGTGTTGAATGCGATCTCCTTCAATGACTGCCCACCTGTAGCCCACACAAGACAGCTCAGGCGACCGGTAAACAAGACAAAGCTAGGAAACGCGCAAGAAACAAGCCGAAATAATACTGCATTTCCAGAAAATATCGAGAAGATGATTTAATTTGTATCCTCGCTTACATAAAAGTACTAAATTCAATACAAGTGTTACTGCAATCGTTTCAGATTTCGTGTAAATCGAGTCTGGGGAAACCAGAATAAAACATAAGGATATCAGGATGACGTCAAACAAAACCCTCGCCATCTCGACAATAACAACAATAGAAACAATTAAAGCAACATTTCAGGCCTTCGTTTTCGTCGTTTTCCGCTGCTACAAAGCTGGGCTGGCTTGCATGGGTGTTCGTATTTGCACTTCCGAACATTAGAGCGGTTGTAAGGCTCATTCACCATGTGTATTTCACGAACACCGTTATGTAGAAACAGGAGATACGAAGACTCAAGCAAGCCAGCCCTGAGCCTTTCTAGGTCATGGCAATCGACTAAAGCACATTGCTTCGCGATCGTCACTGGGCCTAGACCAGATCAGCAAGGCTTGTTAGGCATCGGCGAGAAGAAACAGAACAGCAAAGTATTTATTGTAATTTGAATACCTGCCGTGGTTACTGCGATGGTAAGTACATAAAGAAGTTGCAGAGGTCCCATCTTGGAGTCCTGACCTCAGTCCTCCGTGTGTGGACGTTCAGAAGTTGTGTCGTCAGTGCACGTAGTGTCTGAAATTCTCAGCAGCGTCTGCACAAAATGTCCTGCATCTGAAAACTGTAGCTGAAAGTATAACTGCTTGGCAAATCCTTTTGCAGGATCCAACATTTATTAGGCATACTTAACCCCTCCCATCCCTGAAAAAGGAGTCAGAAGTCTGTTAACCAACCTTCTTGGGAAGCAAATGGTGGGGAGTAGAGGAGGAGCCTGGGGCCAGTCTTATAAACGCTGTGGCTAGTCCAGTCAGCTGTGCTTGGAAATGTTTCCAAGGATATCATAAGTGGTAAAGTGCCTAGCTCATCACATTCTTAGTTGAAAACCGGCATTAGCACGTGTGCCTTTCGCCGATACAGAAAGTCGTGAGTTCGGATCCCATCTATAGCAACGTTTTTTGCGCGTGACACCTGTTTACAGAGCTGGCCGTTGGGAGCTCTCTACAGCTTCCTGCTAGCACCTTCTAGTGCTTTAGCACCCATTCCTTTCTTAAAGGTTGTCCCGTAAGAAGTGGGGGTGTTTGAGTCCCCACTTTTCTCCCCTCCCTCGCTGCTTACCTCCCCTGACCCACGGGTCAGGTACCATTTGAGTGACTGGGGGTGGGGGAGTGTGTTGTGGTGTACGGTTATCGAACCGGTCTCTTCGGGTCTGGAGGCGAACGCTCTAACCACTCGGCCATCTGCTTCCCACCTTACTCGTTCTACCAGAACGCTTTGGTCGTAAACTAGGCATTAAGCAGCCAATTACTAACCAAATACAAAATTCCTACGGTTTTAGAACTAAATAGCTTCAGAACGGCTAGTTGTTGTGTGGCGTTCAGCCGCTGTCGCCTAGTCTGCTCACGGCACTCATACACACCGCCCCCTGATCGTTTAGCCGACGAATGCAGACAAAAATAAAGAAATAAACGTTGTCAAAATTAAACAGGACGAACTAATTTTTAGATTCCCTTTGAGCTCGCTCATGGCCGTCACACCAAATAATATTATCAGTTTTAAGACTTATTTTTTGTACACATACATGTGGATCGAAAGGCCACAAAAACATGACGCTGATTAATGGGAAAATATGTGAAAGATAAACACATTTTAAAATTAAAGAAGAAATTATTTCACTCTTTAAAAAACCTTTTATTTTCTTCTTTGTTTGTGTGTCCTTGTATGGAATTTCATCGGTCTAGAGTTTATTGAGACAGAATATTGGAAAACTGTTGTATGACAATAAGTCCAACTACTGTAGCAGCAATAATTTTAACGGGTAATGAGAATGGTGAACCAATATAAATAAAACCAACCAACTGATGTTTAGGAATTAATTTAGTAGCTTTTACGCGATTGAAAAGTCAAAACAGACAAAACAGAGGAGGTTTTGAAGCTACCTGTCAGTTGCAGCTCTTGCTTTGTTGTGAAAACAGGGTGACGTGTTTGTTCTATCATATCAGTCACCGTACACCGAGACGCTGTATTTGACATCAGTCGTGTCGGGAAAGATTGATTTGATTTGTGGCTTGCAAATTTTGTGTGAGGTACGCAGCGCAGTGCAACAGACCTGTTGTGGGGTTAAAAATACACAATGTTTTCCTTTCATTTCACAAAAAGGAAAAGGTCCACACGCATCCACACACACATGCGCACGCAGACACTCTTTCCTCTCTCTCTCGCGCGCTTTTTTGTCTGATGCATGCACACACCCACACACACACGAACGCTTCCACGCACGCACGGATGCCCGCGAGCACCTTTCTATAGTATTCATAAGCGGTATCGACACTTTGTGTAGTTGTATACTAAATTATGTTGGCAAATGAGTTAAATTAGGTATGTGGGCATGTGGGCATGTGGCTATCCGCACATGTTTATTTGAGGAGATGACTTTCATTACCAATGAGGATTACCGACTTCGCAGCGTTTCTGGAAACTTGACATTCTGGTGGTGTGCTCTGGTGTACCCTTTCGTACTCTAGTGTACACTGAACTGTACTCTGCACTATAATCTGGTGTAATCTCGATTGTAGTCTGGTGTACTCTGGTGTCAGATGCCATTTCTGGAATGTCGATGCAGGTGATGATCGTTCTTTCTGGATGATCAGTGCTGATATTCTGGAGATTTTACAAAATGGTGCCGGGTGACAATATGTCAGAGACGCCGACACTGACCTATTGTTGCGTCATTTCCGGTATTGTGAGGCTAATGTTTGCTGTTGTCTTCCGGTCTTGTGAGGCGAACGTTTGTCAGTTGCATTTCTACATGTGATTTATTGACGTAGATGTTTTAGAGAACACTGGTCGACAAGCATGAAGCTGATGGGGTCGTTTCTAGAGGCAAGTGTCAGATTATGCACTTGGCTGAATTGTCCGCGAGCCGCTGTTCATCAGTCAAATCTCGTGACACTTGCCTAGAAGGGAACAGTATGAATCTTTCACGTGGTGTTCATCAAAATGCAATCACTGTATGGAACATCAGACGTACATGTGCACGATGAATTTATCTATGAATTTCTCTCTGTATCTTGTATATAATCATATGTAGTTACAGGAATACGTCTATCTTCTCCCAGATCCTTATAGCTGCTGCTTTCTGTAAACTGATGGAGTTGTTAGAATATACAAAACACCATCAGCATATCACTCACATCAGTATTCTGCCATGACTTTTACCTGGAGGATAGTTCCTGCCACCACATGTTTCATTTTAGGCTTATTTATGTATTTGTTTGTTTATTTATTATTGTTGAATCAGAGGAATCTTTGCCTATTGCTCGTCTGCCTCGAAGTTTCAACTGAAATGCAGAATAGCGTAGGCCAGCAGCTGCTCGTCAGCTCCTGAAGCCTTTGAAACAAAGATAATAACAGCGAAATTTTTATCGCTGAGTCTGCTCCATGTTTTATCAGCAGTTTAACGTTTGCAGGCGAAATCGAGACGTATTATCCTCTCCGGAAAAGCAGCTAACGGTCGTCTGTGTGCGCAACCTTACTATGCACAGACCCTGTAAGCCACATCTGTCGCAAAGTTTACAGATGAGAGATAAACAACAAAGGCTATTTTGTCACGCTCAGTTTGTAAATTTCTTTATCATGATAAAGATCAGAAATTGCGATCTGAAATGCGTGGCATGGAAAACAACAAGCAGAATATTTATGTCAAACTATTACAGCGTTTTGTAGACGTTGTATGACACTTGCAGTGCAAGGTGATTGGATGTCTTCAGAAGTACGGACAAATTATGGCTGCATTGAAATGGAACTGCAGTTAATAAGGAAACGTAGGAGTTTTCGATCGTCTTTCAGCAAAGGTCATTATTGCAGCCCATACTATGTGTGGAGTAAAGTCAGTTGCATTAATGTCATAAACCTTTTATTATCACTCCCAAAATATGTACCAGACTTAAAGAATGGGAACGTAGGTCAAATGTCAAAAGACTGTATGCTGCTGGAGGAAAACAGCAAAAGAAAAACAAAACAACAACAACAACAACAAACGCCTTCTCACCCTAAAAAATGATGCGCTAACACTGCTAAGCACGTCTCATCATGCTTCGATGCTTAGTCTCGCCGCGTGCATTGACTTTCATGAATGTGGGATTAATATAACGAAAGAACATGACCGTGCACAATGTTTCACAATATCGTTATTTAATATAAACGTGTGGTGAAACTGCCACTGACACAAGTCTAGTATCATCACGACGACGGCTCATGCAGAACGTCATAATGCTAATACTATGCTGTATAAAGTAATATCACACCATGCAAAATGCCGTATGCCCACCAAGCGTTAACATTATCGCAGGACACATACCAGCTGTACATCAGAGGCACAGACCGCAGCGCAGCAAAATGTTAAAGTATGACTACAACGATATTCGCTGAGATTCCAAACATTTGGCAAAGGCAGTCTTTATGAAGAAATGCCAACAAAATTCCCAACCACGTTCATATTTTAAAATGCGTTTTTCCTACTAGTTGCCGAAACCAGAAATATCATAAATGCTCATGTGAAAACATTATTGTCCAAACAACATTCTAAAGTCGAATGATTTAAAAAAAATATAACAAACTAAATTATGTTGGCAGACAAACTAACTTGAGTCCAGACATAGTATCTGCTGTCCCACCACACTGCAGAGGCGAGGAATTCCCGTCAATATCTGGTCAAGAAATTTGGTGAAATCCGAAAGAATCGACAGACCAAACGCCCGCAGCCTTTACTCTATTCCTTGGAATATCTGTAGACTCACTCACTCGCTCGCTCGCTCACTCACTCACTCACTCACTCACTCACTCACTCACTCACTCACTCACTCACTCACTCACTCACTCACTCACTCACTCACTCACTCACTCACTCACTCACTCACTCACTCACTCACTCACTCACTCACTCACTCACTCACTCACTCACTCACTCACTCAGCTGCTGACAATTGGATGTTTTCCCAATGACTGCGCGTCAGGGAATGGAAAGGAAGTTAGAAAAAACTTTCATTGTAAAGATTTTCCTCAGATACCGTTTGGCCTTTCTGCGTCCCGATCTGTATCACGAGACTCATTCATAGCCGTGCTATACTGCCTGCAAGCCCTTCATAATTCACTTTCTTCTTCAGTGGCCTGCCGCCACCAACAACATCTCAGAATCCATTTTCATCCTTTTTGCCGTCGTTTCTGTCATAATCACTTGGGCAAACTGCAGATTGTCTGCGTCCGTTATCAGACGCACGTTGTTTCCGCGCGAGCGCTCCGCGTGAAGCTGGATAGTGACGCCACGCACAGATAGCAGCTACATGACGTCACCACCAGGTTCTGCTCGAACGTCTGTCACTACAGTCTCCAAATGTTCATTAAAGCAACATCACAGTTTTGAATCGTCACTGTAAATATCTCGAAATTATTTTAAATCTGGTTCATTCAAACTACAATCATAATAGTAACATCATCAACATCATCAAAATGCTCATCACATCAGTCAAAGAAAAGCACCACATAACCATTAGCTGATCAGTTACTTGGCGACAAAGTGCACTTTTGTCAACTGTTCTGATGGATGTAGACAATCAACGTTTAATAATTTGTGAAAAGCTGACAAAATGGTGTTGAAAGATCATACAGGTAAGAGTGATGTCTGCATTATCACGGTGGGTGAGATTACCAGTGTTAATTTACAAAGATGCAAATCTGAAAGGGATTACCCATCTGGTCAGGTATCCAAAGCCAGTGTAATGTAATCGCAATACGTGTAGATGAGCTTAAATCCTAATGTAGCCGTGTGTGTAAATAATGTCAAAGAGCGCTGCAGCAGCTGAGTACACAGCCACACGTTGTGCACAGCTTTTCCGTTGTAAGGGTCAAGGCACACGCTGGCCTCGCAGTCAACACTGAATTATCAACAGTGGAACATCGACAGTGGAACATCAACAATGGAATATCAACAGTGGGATATCAACAGTAAATTTCCAGCAGTGAGTTATTAAATCAATTATCAAAAGTGAATTTATTAAAAATTAATGGCCAACAGAACTGTCAAGACAGCATTTTGCGTGTCACCATAATGTGTTCCTTGAAGTTGTTAGTTCGTTTGTACTGTGAACTAAATGTTGTTAGTTCGTTTGTACTGTGAACTAAATGTTGTTAGTTCGTTTGTACTGTGAACTAGTATCTCCTGAGATGGAGGTAGAAGGGATTTTCCGAGCATAGTAAGAAATACGAGAGGAGGGAAGAAGAAGAGTGAGAAAAAACAATAAAAAAAACCCAACAAAACAACAAACCAAAGATTCTTGAGCAAATGGCTGAATGACTGTCTAAATGAGTGAACGGAAGAGAAGCTGAAAAAAGCAAAGCTGACGAAATTAAGGCCCATTCGTGAGTGGACCCTACATACAGAGCAAAGAAGGAGTAAAGATAAGTTCTTCTGAAGCCCACAGAAGAACCTGGCTTGCACAAATGCTTCCTAACATGCCTGAAACACGCATCAGATCAAAAACGCATCACAGCATTTCAGTCGATATTGACAAAGCTTTAACAGCGAAAGAGAGAACTGCTGTCTACAGTGAGAGAAAAAGCCACATCAGTGTACATCAGCTGCTCTGCAGTCTTCATGTAACAGAGCTGTAACCATTTGTTGTCTAAGATTTACGGGGGAAAAAATTTGCAGCTCACAAATAAGATTCAGCAAAATAAGAAATACGCATGATTAGCTACGAAAAGATAAATACGACACGTTGCAGAAGACCGGGGGCAATTTCAAACTCTCCCAAAAACCCTCAAAAGCTTGGCAAAATCATGAAATTTATTCGTTTATTTATGAATGGCTATTTTTTTAACACTGACGTCCTGAAAAGCTATTTCCCTATTTCATTCTTCGGCCTTTATGTCTAAAAATAGAAAAAGCCGAGGGTCACGTGTACTAAGGTTCCTGGATGCTTAAATCAGGACGGTAGACCATAGGGGAGAATGGGGTCCACTTACCAAGCTATGGACTGCAAACCGCCAGACTGATAGCTGCAGTAAGATGGGCAGTGCAGAGAGACAGTTGATTTGTGGGGAGATGACTGAGTGGAGTTTGCACAAGGTATAACTCCAGGAAATAATCCTTGGCCACACCAGGATACGGAATGCGGAATAAAGGAGGAGGAGAAAGAAAAGATGGAGGAAGAGAAAAGGTGATGATGCAGTCGCTCGGCTTCGGTAAAACACCGTAATGTGTTCACAAAGCCACAAACTGGTGTTCGTTGTAACTTTATTGTTTGAAACCTTTCTTCTGTCTGTTGCCCCAGTCACACAGGCTGCACCAAAGCTCTTGTGTTGCTAAAGTAACCGGAAGTGTCGTCCGTATCTAAAATGTGCGTCAGGCAAGATGGCTGTTCCTCCCACTGCGCAGGCGCAGTGCTGGGGTCGCTCCACTGCGCACCCAGATCGCGCAGGATGGGCTCTAGCTCCAGCTCCAGGCCATTGTCGCCCCTGTCGCTGTTGACCTCGTCCGTGTCCCCCGACATTGGGTTGGGGGGAACGTAGATGGCTTCCGACGACAGAAGTCGCGAGGACGTCAAAGACGAGGCCCTGCGACCGGCGCGCGAGGACGCCGCGGGGCAGTCGAGGGCAGACATCGTGTCTGCGAGTTGGAGGGTTGTCTGGGGCTGCAGATCAAGGTATTTCTGCAGGAAACAAGAAAAGAAAAAGATTTTGGGGTGTCTTGTCGTTCAGAAGCGTGTGATTCACTACTGGCTCGTGACGTTTATTTCCGTTTCTTAGATTTTAAGTTTCTCTGTGCGCTATGCCTTTCAATCTCTATGGTAACTGTTGGTCTCACGTCCTTGACATTGTCTCTCTTCTCGAGTATTTGTGTCGAGTGTCTGCTTTTATATTGTCCTGTGATTAATGTTCGTGTCACTGTGTATATTATAACTGCTTTTGTTTTTGCGCCTATGGACTTCTGCACTTAACACGCACACATATTACAGAAAATAAGACATACACAACACATGTGATATCCATAATTAAGCTCTCTCTCTTCTTTCACAAAACGCACATCCGTACAGCTTTGACGTCGGTATAAGATTAAGGGCAGCTTACTCTCTCAGACGAGTTCTGCACAAAGAGTTCTAGGACGTCACACAGGCGTCGGAAGGTGGGCCGTTTGCGAGGGTCTTCTTGCCAGCAACACCTGATGACCCGATACCTGTCACAGGACACCGACACGTCACACTGTTCTCCTGACCTCATCACAGCAGTTAAAACTCAATTGCCCCGTAGGTTTTCAGTCTGTTACTACCACTGTGGTCGCAGGGGGACATCATAGCACAGATTTCGCCACGATTCAAATAAATCCTGCTTGCAAGCTACTACAAGTGTAGTAATCTACTTTACATATTTCGAAAGATCAATTTTTGAACATCAAAATAATTATAGAATCTACTGAACAACTGTTAAATAGTCCTTACTGTTTGGTGATAGACGTAGTCACTGTATGCACTGTACATACCCAATCGGCTTCATCCGCCATGACCTCCCCTGTGGTCTCTATGTATCTTACAAAAAAAAAATGTAGGAAAAAAATCGGTCATCGATAAAAACATAATTCCAAATCAGGCTTGAAGAGAAATTTAAAAACTATAAAATGTTTCCTACCTGAAATCCATCTAGTGTTAATTCTGTGTAAAACGCTGCGTTGAAAAAAGTATCCGCGTGATTGCAGCAAAATACCGGCGCGATCGTCTCGCAAACTACCAAACAAGATTTCGAAATCACAGTCGTGTATTGCGTATTGTGTGACACGATAGAAAAATGATTCCACTATAAGAAAACACCTGTTACATCCTTTTTCGACGAGCCGCTTTTAGTTTAAAAATGTGTAAATCTTCGCAATTCCTCGTCCGACATGACCCCACAGAGTTGAAATTTCGTTCGCACTACCGTTTACGGCACGGATCCTTTGAGTTTTAAGAGAGAAAAAATGTTGCCTGTGCCTTGAGACACCATGAAATTAACACAATATTCACTGCTGACTTGTTTTGGAGGCGTCGGTATTATTAAGAGAATATGGATCAGTTGTGTGAATAATACTGAAGGTGAGTGCGTTTGTGGTACTCAAGATAAGTGGATAGGCAGAATAAATTGTCAGTAAGTAGCATTGAACTCTGTGTGTGTGTGTGAATTGGAATTGGAGGGATGGGAAAAGACAGGTAAGAACAAGATGCGAGTGAGGAGGTGCGGGATGGAATAAAAGGAAGGAGAGAGAGAGAGAGAGAGGAGGGGTGGTTGAGAAGAAGTACGGCTGCAGAACTGAAAGCAATCGTGGAGATCCATCACAAAGGCTTGAAGAACTTCCTGGTGGCAGATGCAGTTTGACCCCACAGCAGCTACAATTACCACCGCTTTGTTTTGTGCAGCGCGCCCCTCCTAGCGACAGGCAGCCCATATCACCCACCGTTTGCAAAGGCGGCTGCCATGTAAATCACGGTTCTACGACCTGACTGCGCTTTGGCTTTTTATGGAGCTGCCGAGTTACCGTCTGAGCACCAAGATTTGATTTCAAGTCTTCGGATGCAAAATACAAACAAGTCGAACGAAAGAACAAAGGGCAAGAAAAGACCCCTCAGAGAGCAGCGTAGGAAGATTTTCCGAGGCGGGGGTAGAGCAACAGTGATGTGTGACTTTATGCTGGGTGAAAATTAGAGAATATTTGAACTAAACGAACGTCTTTTTCTGCTACCAGCACTGCACGCGCATTACCTACCTACAGGTGCTCGACAGACATGAAAATTCGGTCACGTCCACTATGTACTTACCTTTGAACTGAATGTTACAATGATATTTTTCAGGCATTTGTAGCCACTGGTATATACTTGGCTGGTGTTGCATCTACTCTCGAAGTCAGTAACTTAAACCAAGATATCACAAGATCTCGAAAACAACTTTTTTCTCTGTAAAAGACTTGACAGTTTTGACCACATTACTGTCACGTGTCACATGTCACTCCTAGGTTATTGCCTGTCACTCCTAGGTTGACACCTGTCACTCCTAGGTTGACACCTGTCACTCCTATGTAAGCCTGTTCGCCCCTCCCTTTCTCGACACCGGGTAGGTGGACGCATTGTGGGTAGCTGCTCTAGGCCGACCAGAACCGGTTTAATTGAGTTTAAGGCGCCAGGGCACATACTATTTAAGCTGGGAAAGAGGGCTGATAGGACACACAATCAGACAGAGAGACAAAGGAGAGATGAAGTAGGAAGACCAAGAGAAGCTGACACGTGTAGACCCACGGACCTCTGCCCCTCGACATCTTAGCCTTTGGAAGAGTAGCTCCAGTTCTCACGCTGAATACACTGGAAGTATTTCGCCGACACGTCAACGAACAGACGCGTAAATGACTGCTGGATGCGCTTTATAAGTTAATGACTGCTCTTGCCATAAACTTATCTTAGAGTCTGGGTCTGGGGTTGATTTAAGATAGGTGGTTTTATCCTGCCGGAGACAGGAGACGTTAAGCTAGTGGCCGTTCGTATGTCAAGAGGAGGTAGGGGAAGTGCTGGTCGTGGAAGTGTCATAGCTTCATTGTTGGTCGTTGAATAGCTTTGGAATTGTGTATCGCAGAAGTAGTTGTTTCAGTAGTGACGAGAGTAGGAGCTCTGTTGTCGGTCACTTATTGTATTTGTGTAGAGAGCGGGATCATAGGCCGTTTGCAGTTTGATTTCCCCTCTGGAGTTGATTATCTTCTTTGTCTGATGCCTCCTGGTATGACGTAATCAGGCAGCGTCTTACCCTAGACACGAGCACGGTGATTCTTTGTAAATAATCTGTAGATATATTTGATGTTGTCGAGCCAGTTAGTGTTTGAAATATATGTTGAATAACAGTTCACTACAGTTGTGTTACGAGGGTGGGGGCTCTTGAGCTAGTAGTGTTTTGCCTGTGTGGGACTGAGCGAACGTGTCAGAGTATGAGAATCTTTTCCCTCGGTAGATTTCTCTAGTTATTCACATTATTTCATAGCGTCGTCACCCTTTGGTGTCGAAACCATTGACCTTAGGCAGTAAAGGTTTTGGTGACGATTGCTCAATTAAGTCTACATTTACGAGATCACCATAAAAGTTTGTTCAGTAATTCTGGAGAAGTCGAGTCCATTAAGTTAAGGTACGGCCCGGCATGTCACATCACGACAACACATCCCGTCGGACCTGTTTGTTTCCGCAGGAGGAAGGGGGACCAGATGGTATTCGCCCTCCACCCCCTTACAAATCACAGATGAAGTAGATGGGTTTCCGATCCCGCAGACAAAACTAAATCAAGGAAGTGAGAAACAACATAAAGCAAGAAAGACCAAAGGAAGCCGCACAAGAAACAGTAAATACTGTCAGCAGAAATTCTAAGAACTAGCATCTGGGGCCCTCCTGTCCTCTTACGGATGATTTACACTCCTATCTGCGCTGGATTTGACAACAGCCGCAGGGGACTCTTCGAGATCGGTTGACAGGAAAGGAAAATTTAGTTTTAACATCGTAGCCCCCGGAGACAAAAGAAAACAGTTTCAGAAGATAATCTTGTCTATAAAAAACTTGCTTTAAAGCCTTCTCATCGTCCATAAGACGAACGGCATCTAAACTATCCCATCTGCCTCAGACATGTTATCTATGCTCCTTACAGCAAAACACAGAGATCTCCTGTCATATCGCACCTCTGTTAATTCACTGCAGGGTTCTTAAATGGTAGCTTAGTCTTGTGGTTTTCCTTGCGTTAATTCAAATCTTAATCAAAATTTATTTTCCTAAATTTTCATTTTGCCATGTGAAAAGATTATTCCCATAGTGTCTCTCTGTGAACTCAACAGCTTATTATTTTGAATAAACAGTGACTCAAAGTCTAGGTATTCTGACAGTGCCTTTAAATTTGTATCTTTTACCCTTTGACTTCCAGCTACAGCTCGGCCAGGAGACCTGTTGCAGAAGAGCCGGTGTAGATGAAATAACAGGATAGAATTTTAATCATCGTAATGCTTAGTCAAAACTCAAACAAGAGAACGCTGGCTGTAGGATGCAATAAAGTAACAGGAAAGAAGCTGGGCCCACCAACAGAAAATGTCGACGTTTCGGGGGTGGGGGGAGGGGGCACCTCTTCTTCATGATAAAACACACAACACATACAGGAGACTACAATACTATGTTTGCATTACTTTATTCACAGGTGTGTGTTGGGTGTTTGTATCGACTTTGTGTGTTTTAAAATATTTTGCTTGGTCCAGTTTCTCCATTGTCACTACTTCATTTCGACTGCATAATTATATTGTGGAATAATTTGTTATAACTAATTTTGACGGAGAAACTCGCTGTAGGTCGAGACTCACAGTGCGTCAGGGCAGCTGGGTGGCTGGGGGAGGCGGTAGTGAGACCGGTGCATCTCACAGATGCGGTCAGGAGGGATGCCAGAGTAAGGCGTGCCTCCAAACGTGGCCACCTCCCACAGCAGGACCCCGTAGGACCACACGTCGCTCTTTGTGCTGTACTGACCCCACAGCAGGGCCTCGGGGCTCAGCCATTTGTAGGGCACTCGACCCTAGACATGATGAAAAAAGGTGACGCGAATGGGGAGGCGAGAAGAGGGGTGAGGAGGGGAAATGAGAGGAGAGGAGAGGAAATGGGAGGAGAGGAGAGGAAATGAGAGGAGAGAGGAACAGAGAGGCTGAGATCAGAGGGAGGGAGAGTTATTTTGAGAAAGGGGAGGGCAAGACGAGGGAGAAGAGAGAAGACGGGAGTGATAGCTCTTGAAAGTCACATTCTGAAAACAGAAATTTTACCTTATCGTGTTGTGTTTACTTTAGAAAATATTTTTGACTTTTAAAAATTTCAGTAATTAACTTTCTGAAAAAGGAGCGTAAACTCTCAGAGGTTCTGATTGCACGTATTTCCTTTTTCCTTTTTCGTGAGCTCAGGTCACCTACAAACGTCAAAATTTGCCTTTTATGAATTTCATTTTTAACTAATTTGCGAACTGTTCATTCTTTATGCAGGCACAGAATCTGTTGTTTCTTGAATGTAATGTCCAGTTTCAGTCAAGCTTTGTAGTTATGTCATGTTTTTTCATCAGAGGGGATGTGCAAATGTGTTTCGTCTGTTCACGACAGGCTAAAAAAGATAACTTGTTTGTTGCTGCCTAAGATGGGAAGAAGGACATATCCTTATTTCTTGCTTCTGGCAAGAGTGAAGGCGTCTTCCAGGTTGTTTTGAGGACTTCGACATCAGTGTTAAGCAAAATTCTTTTCAGTTTCGTGACACTACTTAGCATTCGCGTCCTGTCGGTATCCCCCCCCCCCCGCCCTGCCTCGACTTGCAAAGAATTGTTTTCTACTTTAGGAGTACGGTGGTGAGGAGGAGGGGACACACCACCACCGACTGGCGCTGATCTGATAGTAAATATTTGCTGCTTGGCGGGGACTTTTCAGACAGCACAGCAAGGGCCATCCTCATTTAGCCCAGTTTTAATAATTCTGGTGGTGGTGGTGGTGGTGGTGGTGGTGGTGGTGGCTAAAAACGAATATTTTATTTGGTTTTTATTTTTGGCAAAAGAGCATCAGGCTGGGGGAAACAGGCACGGTGAGGGTAGGGGTAGGGAGCAGAAGGGGAGCAGAGAGCCGCGCGAAATGACCCACCTTTGACCGTCTGAAGTAATACCCGTTTTCATACACGTCCTTGGACAGTCCAAAGTCCGACAACTTGGCCACTGGGCCGGAGGTCAGCAAACAGTTGCGAGCGGCCAGGTCACGATGGATGCACTGTTGAAAAGCGAATGTCGGGTACAGGTAGGAGGCAGGTGGCAGTAGTTAAAATAGTTTTCTTAAAGAACATAGGTCTATGTGTAAGAACGTAACTGGTGTGGAAGGAAAGATTTCTAGGTGTAAGAATACAGGTTTAAATGAAAAAATAGCTGTCTGTGCAAAGGAACATAGGATCATGGTAAAACCCAGATTTTTCAATAGAAAACCAAAAGTCATTCTTCTAAAGGGCATTTATTTTTAAGTGAAGGAACGGTTTACATTGTAAAAACAGATGTTTGCGCATACAAGTAAACATCTAAGTTAGGCACTGACGTGTTTGACTTTTGTGACGGTGTAATAATGGGATTTTGAATCCATTGAAATTTTAATAGACGTGATAAACTATGGCGCACTTCAATTTCAATGAGAGGTAAAGAGCTCTTCAAAACGATGCAATTCCAGCGCTTGTACAGTCTCTGGAGAGTAGGGATACGGAAATTGTATAAGTGGAAAAGACAGTTCAAACATCAATGCAGCCAGCCCAAGATGTCAGTGATAGGAAAGGTCATTGAATTGTCATGAAAAGGTCACAGCTGCATTATACCTAGACTGTACATATTAGGCATACTGCGAAGGTATAGTGTGCACTGTCCTACCCAGGAGTTACTCCATTTACAAACGATAGGCGTTTGAGGAGCATGCAGAAAACGTTATGTAGCAAGTAACTGACAAGACGCAAAGTCTTGACCCACACCTACTTTCAAACTCTCCAAATGACTCATTCCTCGGGCGATGTGCCAGGCGAACAACATCAGGTCCGAGTGATTGGTGACGTGCAACACCTTTTGTTCGCTCAGCGTTCCATCCGGGGCCACGGTGACGTACTGTTCGTGACGTAGCCTCTGGGTCCGCAGGTAGGACAGCAGATCCCCTCCAGTGGCCAGCTCCATGATGATGTACAAGTTGCCTGCACAGCGAGGACAGGAATAACCTTAGATTTCTGGACAGATTTTATTTAAATTAATAAAAGGCCGCACACGTTCGGAGTTCATAGTGGCTTCCAGATGACACAGTGTACGAAAGGAACTCTAGAAGAAATAATCTCATTGATCCCAGCTCCAGGTAAGTAACTCCTTAACTGTTAACTAGATAAAACAAAAGCCATTTTCATTCTTTCCTAGTATTGATGCACAGAGTAGCGCGTTCAAGTTGTATATGTTCAATTTTTTTAATAAAGGACCTATAGGTAAATAGAAACGATAGACTTGAAAGCATCTGGATTTATATGGAGTATCCGATAGATAATTATGTGCGTGACGGAAAGCTGGAGATGTCTGTGATCGGCATCTTATGCTGGGCTGCTCACACCAGATAATTTTCTTCAAGTCATTAAAAAGTACACAGATCACTGGCAAGCTCAACATGAGACAGCCGGGGAGAATCTGAAGTACCCTTCTGGCCACTGATCATACAAGTACTAATTGCAAGGTCACCCTAAGCCATGAACTCATTAGCGCCAGTAAGCTTTATATAGCGTTAGCTGCAAGTGTTGTATCGGTTCCCTATGTGGTGAACAAACCGCCGAAGGCTTCTGTAGGATTTCCCCCAAAACTCGATTTTCGTAAACATGATTCGTGGTGTCTGCTTTCTGCCTAAATTTTTACCGTGGTAGACACACGAGACAAGCCCTGGGGAGTGGCGTGATGTCTACTGTCTGCTTGTGTTCTTAGTCCGGTAGACGCACGCTCCCTGTGGACCAACGGCGGTGATGTCTACTCTGTCTATGCTCTTACCTTGGTAGACGCACGAACCCTGTAGACGAATCACATTGGGATGGTAGCCAACAAGCGTCATCTGCTCCAACTCCTGTTGAAGGATTTGCCTCTCGTCATCGCTGGCCTTGTCTAACGAAGCAGAAAAAAATCCCGTCTAAACATTAAAAATGATTTTGCTGAAATACAGACTATTTGCTGGCTGTAGAAGAACTGTTAATTGGGGTGTAGCAAATGGGTTGTAGCAAATGGTTCACTTCAGAAAATGTATTTTGCTTTTCAAAATCAAACATGCAGCGGGCACGGCAAATCGTGTGTCGCTCACGCCATGCTTTAACGGCGCAACGTTTTGCAGAGAGGCTGTATGTATATGCGTAAGATTTCCCCAGATCGCCAAAGCGAGACATAATTTCATCTGTTTACTGACTTGACTATACCCAAAGCGGTAATGAAGATCAAAGGCTGGTATATTGCATAATGTTTCTGTCATTTGTAGAAACGATCCTTTGCTCAACTCGACTAAGCTACCTTTGGACTTGACCGCCCGGCACCAAAAACTATGAAGCCAAAAACAATATTTTTGAGTCTCGATGCACCAAGTCTAATGGCTTCAATCGGGTTCTACGTACAGCGAACGACATTGAGGAATTTATCTAATGGACCTCTGCTGAAATTTTATGCCAAAGTATTTTAAAGTCTTATTGTAGAGACGAGTCCTTATATGGATAAGGGAGTTGTGCAGTTTGGCCTAGGGAGCAGGGAACTGGGATTATTTGGGCACTTCTGGTCTGTCGGGAGTAGTTAGTAGTCAAAATTCGAAATGCAGCAATGCTAGATGCTTCTAGGCGGTAAAATAAACTTATCAGTTGGGCTTAGTGAACTGCTGCCAGACTCGCGAAAGCATGGGAGATACGTTCTTGATAAAAATACCAACATCAGACTACAACTCAGAACGTGTGCCTTGCCGGCTGTTCGCCACCTGAAACATACCTGATAGCTCCGCAGACTCCGAGGCCATCTCGAACAAACACCTGATGTGCCCGAGCTTCCCCCCTCCCCCTCCCGCATGCTATCTAAGACTGGCGTTGCAATCGATGAAGCAGTCTGTTCCCGAGTCAATTACTCTAAATGTCAACCCACGCACGCAGTATGACTGAAAGTCATCCCAGCACTTCATTTACTGCAAGACGCAAAACACATTACCTGCTGCACACTTATCTTTCTGTCATTCCTCTAAATAAGTTCTATTTTTTAACCACAGGAATAACTCTGTCTGACTTATTTACCTCAGATTTCTTTCTCGGCTAAGCTGCAAGAAATGGACTTTCTGAACCTTTTAAAAAGCGTTTCACTGAAGACATTTTTACGGCTTTACAGACACGATTCCCGAACACGTGCGTTTATGCAACAAGGGATCACAGGATATCTAGCATAAATCTCAACATATCTCTGGGGAGTGTGTCCGAGATATAGCGAAGGGATCACATGATATCTAGCATAAATCTCAACATATCTCTGGGGAGTGTGTCCGAGATATAGCGAAGAACTGCGAACGTGGTGGCTGTTATTCCAAGTGCCTAACGCTCACCGCACACCCCAGACCGTTTATCCTAGCGGCTTGTCGACAGTTGGGCTGCAGCACAAGGTCTCGTTTTTTTTCTCGGGATATTTTGGCCACCAGACACTACAGTAGCCTCAGCCTCCCCAAGCTGCTTACAAATCGTAGAACGTCAAACTTCATACGCTATGGAAGACAACAATGTCAAACTTCAAACTCTATAGTAGACAGCAGATAAAATGTCATATAGTATCTATCTATATATGTCATATAGTATGTATATAATAACCTTTAAGTCTTTTCACAGCCACTCGAACAAAGTCTTTGTTGTCATGGTGATCAAACTCCACTGCACCCTCGTGCACCTGTCCGAACGCTCCCCTGCCCAACAGGTGACCAACGTGGAGTCGCTTGATTGGCTGCTGAAAGCTCGCTGTGCTGTGAGTGACAATTCTATTGTCGATGGTCGTTTCTACCTTCAGCTGCATCACTTTCTGAAGACAGCAACAAAAACCAACTCTCACACGGACAGTTTCTGGTGTGGTTTGCGTTCGAGTCCTTTTCTTTGAGGAACGCTGCAGACGAATGAAGGACGACACCAAAAGTAGCCCACATCATTTCGGGGGAGTTGTGTGAGCGGCGGGGATGGGAGAGAAAGAAGACAGTCAGAAGAAACAGAAACACGAGGCTGTTCTTCGGCTGAGACAGAGTTACGGTGTTTACAATTACTCGGCGAGACGCCCGGAAGGATGTGGCTGACGCGCTTGTTAAATCCCGGCTTGTCACTGTGTTTCCACGACAAGCTGGTTCGTGTCCATTCACATTCATTCTAGCGCCGGCTAAAAACTTTCCAATCAAAACTGTACTGAACAGTTTACCCCGTCTTAAAAGATTTAGTGAGTGTACATTCCGATTACGTCTAATTAATCTCAAGTTCCTCCCTTTCAAGCCTCGCGAGAGCTTGCAATATCCTATCACAGTGCGGTTGTTTATGTGCTATTCGCGTGCACTGTAGATCTCTGATTTCATTTGAAATATGGATATCTCTCCGACGATTCCAGCAAAATTAGTAATTATTTTAAAACAAACAAGTTAAATGTATATGTCCATTGGTCTGTCTGTTGGCCTGTCCATCAGTCTGTCTGCCTGCCTGCCTGCGGTTGTCTGTGTGTCAGGGCGTGTGTCCAACGTTACCGGCGAGCACTGCAGGGAGACACACTTGAAGCACACGCGCTGGCGTCTGGCACAGAGCAGGGACACCAGCAGGATGACGACAACTGTAGTCATGACAACCACAATACCCACACCGATAGCCACCATTGAGTCTGGGACAAACAGAAAACGGGTTACGGTCACCATTTAATGTGGGACGCAGGGCTGTCAGTGGTGTGGGGTAAGATCTAACCCGGGATGTAAGAATAATAGTGTTGTGGTCACCATCTTATCGGGGATGCAATGATTTTAGTGTTGTGGTCACCATCTTATTTGGAACATAAGAATATTAGTGTTGTGGTCACCATCTTATTTGGAATATAAGAATATTAGTGTTGTGGTCACCATCTTATTTGGAACATAAGAATATTAGTGTTGTGGTCACCATCTTATTTGGAACATAAGAATATTAGTGTTGTGGTCACCATCTTATTTGGAACATAAGAATATTAGTGTTGTGGTCACCATCTTATTTGGAACATAAGAATATTA
>SMGT01000521.1:80282-91842 GCA_004794575.1 Lanistes nyassanus | reverse complement strand
AAGGTAGGTCTACACTTCACCTATTTAGTCTAAGGTAGGTCTACACTTCAGCTGTTATACAAATCTCCCATCACCTGCTCTGCACAAACAACACGGCGCACATGCCTTGCTCAAGAGCCACTGCATACAACCATTGATCACATGTAGGAAACAAACAACTCTCGACATATGTTGGTTTTATAGTCCGCACACCCATTGTGTACCAAAGGAGCCATTGTTGTCGTCCCACGATGCGTTGGTAGGACGTTTCTTTCTGTGATAACATCAGACATTGTCGAACTCTTTACGCGTGTCCTCACAAAAGCCGGAATGCAATGCCATTGAGGCTTACTACGTGGGCTTCGTTGACGTCATATAGACACCTCACCCTGTGACACTCCTGGTCAACACGACCTCAGAACTCGTTCCACAGACAAGTCCCACGAACAAGTCCTACAGACAAGTCCCACGAACAAGTCCCACGAACAAGTCCTACAGACAAGTCCCACGAACAAGTCCTACAGAAAAGTCCCACGAACAAGTCCTACAGACAAGTCCCACGAACAAGTCCTACAGACAAGTCCCACGAACAAGTCCTACAGACAAGTCCCACGAACAAGTCCACTCACTATTCCAGACCCGACCTCTGCTTTCCACTTCTAGCAGCTGTCTTCTTAGTTTCCACTCGGTTTCCCTTCATGTTCCGTGATTTTCAGTTCGCCCGGTTAGCGTCTGTGCTTTCAACAGCAGAGGAAACGTGCTAACAGTCTCATGGCCAGTTCTACCGCGATCCTAGATGCCGGATCACAATTGTAACACAGCAACTACCTAATGCAAAGGAGTAACAAAAGGCACAAGGCTCTCAGTAGCCAAAGGCCTTCCAGCGAAGAAGCGGGAAGACGGCTTTGCTAGTAAGCAGGATTGCAAGAGGCTTTGCTAACAGTAAGATGGCAAAAGGTGACTTGGATTTCAAACGGGAGGATTTTTATAGATTCCATGCAGCATCTCATTCACATAGTCACATGACAGTCCAATACGTCAATATCCATGTGTATGTGAGTGTGATTCGATGACAATGCACATACTGTGACATTGTCATCCAGGTACCAACATTTTACTTCCACATCAGTGATGCTGGACTATTTTGTTTTTTCTTTCTTTCATTTCTTCTTTCGTTTTTCTTCCGTTCGTTCGTTCATTCGTTCGTTCTTTCATTCATTCTTTTCCTCCATCCCTCTTTCCCTCCCGCCTTTCTCATTTTCCTTCATACACACATCAGTCCTTCATGCCAACGATCACATTTCCCCTCCCTTTCCCTCCCATTCCACCTAGCCACAGTGAAAACAAATCATTGTCTGTCACCTTTTCTGTAAATGAAGCTTTTCCCCGTCTTGGAGATATTCACGGGAAACTGGACTTTCAGAGATTCATCGACCTCCCTCATCCGACTAATGCAGCATTCACTGGCGATGGCTTCATACAGCCTCTGGGAGCGCTCGATCTTCAGGAAACGCGAGATCTTCTTCAGCTCCCGCACCATGTCCTGCATGGCATATCATCGCACTTGTTATTTCAGACGATCATCATTTCTCACATCGCGAGGATATCATGAAAAATGTGCACTTTTGCTGGTCTCGTAACCAGCGAACTTTTGTCACCTTCCCCAGCCAGTCTACTTTTTTTAAAAACCTTTTTTCTTTTTCTAAATGTGATACCGATATCGTCACAGTATGCGTCAATGTTCCTTGTGTTCATAAAACATAGTCACAATTTTGTTTGTTTGTTTCTGCTTCTCGGGAAGTGGGCAGATGAGTCTTCTTTTCAGCAAGTTTGTCAATGTAAAACACTTTCTAAGAAATTGGTTCGGTTTCTTCGATTGCATTGTCAGACACAGTGGGCAGGACTCATTACAAATTTCTTTCGCTAATTAATGCGTAGTAAGGCATATTTTATGTCAACCACAAGTAGTAAGCGGGCCAGAGAATATTCTAAAGCGTGAGAAATCAGAACATAACGTTTTACGGACATTTTTATCTGCTGGGACATCACACATTTCCTCTCTGTATGTGCTCTCGTTCGTACACGTACGTACCTCTTTCAAATCTTCATAGTGTATCATAAGAACAGGTAGCTGAGGATTATTCCTTAGGGTCTTTTCCCAGTCCAAGACGTAGTCAAACCATGAACCTCCCGGCACTGCACAACGGAATACAGTTCTTACACAATAGAGGAGGAGCTGTCGGAAAAGGAAAACGGTTCCTACACAAAAGGTTCGAGTTTTGGCACAAGAAAAGCAATTCTCATATAAAGAGGAATTTGTTTATATCTCAGATGGAGGAAACAATTTGTCAGAAAAACGGGAAGATAATAGTTCTTGCACAAACAAGAAAAAATCGCAGGAAACGTTTTGACATTCTGCCGCTTCCCACCCAGTTACCTTTTTTTTTTTTACCGGATTCTTTCCCATTACTTTTCTCCCTCCCCCCATCAATAAAAAATATAAACAAACGCATGTAAATTGTCCAGGGGTTGTGTCTGAAGACGTGCAATCATCTTATGCACTCCTACTGGCAGGTTTGTTGCCCAGTTGGAAACACACAATACCGATATTTAAACCTATTCGGCATGCTGTTTAGAAGTCAGAAATTTTAAAAAATGTCGGAAATATATAGAGATCTGTAACTAATTTTAATGAGTCAATAATACGAACAATATTTGTAATACAAATAATACACAGCAACTTAAGGTACACACACCCGCACGCGAGCATAGAACGCAGTGCGCGCACCCATGCAAGTGAAAACACGCAGAATTAAGTACATGCGATCTTCCCAGGAGTAAGTGCTGACAGGATAGGAAAAACGTGAAGAACATTTGAAAGAGAAGATGTTTAAAACTGTGATGTACGCTTTAGACAAGGCTGTGAAGGTAGATTGATGCGCAAGTCCAAGTCAGGGCTGACCGACTTTTATGTACCTACTTGAAAACGGAGACACGATAGCGGTATCGCATGATCCAGCCTCGACTCTGGTGTCCAAAAAAAAGATATCTTTCCCAAGTTTACCGTTTCAGTCTTTGAAACCCTAGCTTGTCACGAACGAAACTGCGTATGTTACATCTTGGGTGTTCATACAGATGTCTCCCTGTAAATACTCCAAAAGCGTTATCAGAAATCACCACGGAAGCACGGGCTATCATTGGTGGCGTGGTGTAAAATCATAGAACAGTGTAATCATCTTTTATTGAATCAGTCTTAACATTATCTTTTATTTGTTGATTTACAATACTAAATGTAAAAAAAAGCAAAACTTCCTGAGCAGGATGGTGAAAGTTTGCAATAAATTTAAAGCCAGGAACCAGGTACCCTTGAACCAGCAGTTCGATAAGAGACTTTAGGAAAAAAGCGGTCAGTATCCAGGGTAACCCTGCCCATCCCGTTTCCGTCTGCTTTCAACTCTTACCCTCCGACAGGAAGTTTCGTGTAATCCTCTGTCGCACCCAACATTAGAACACGTTTGTTCCCACCGTTGTCTCTTCTGAATGATGCAGATCTCAAGTAGTTTAGTTGCTTCTGTTATGTTATTACCTGCCGTGGACTGATCTGACGTTATGTACGGGGGATTCAACAGGGAGGATAGCTGAGGAACAGATGGATGGCGAAAAAGTGTGTGTGTGGGGGGGGGGAGAGTGGGGGAGCGAGGAGTTGGTTGGTTGGTTGGTTGGTTGGTTGGTTGGTTGGTTGGTTGGTTGGTTGGTTGGTTGGTTAACATCCCGCTGCAAACTACGTGAAGGTGTGTTTAGACAAGTTTACGTGCTGCCACACGTGGGACTGCTGTCACAACACAGGCTTCAGTCCCAGCCAGTCACATTATACTGACACCGGGCCAACCAGTCCTAGTACTGTTCCCTGTAGCGCCAGGCAGCTACTAGACTGGCAGTTTTTAAGTAGGTATGACTTGGCTGGGGTGCCTAGGAGAGAGAGAGGAGAGAGAGAAGAGGTGGAAGAGGGATGCAAAAGAGAAAATGCAGTTTATGTGGGTTTGTTAATGGATCGGAGCGGGTGGTGAGAGGGAGGATGTAAAATCTTTATCGAGATTCTTATAGTTCTTTATGTAAGCACTGAAGTTTAGATGTGCGAAATTCCATTTTAAAACTTAAATTTTAAATTATTTTCCCCCTTACCTATGTTTTAATAAGCTTTTTTCCCCAACTGTAACCTTGTTTGAGAATTCTCTTTTGGGTAACAAAGATGTGTTGTTGTTATTTTTGTTGATGTTGTACTAATACCCGACCTACAAATACACGGATTCCAATAGGACCCGTTTATTAGCATACCATGGGTTCGCTTTCCCAAGAATTCAATATTGTATATTAAGTTTGGGATATAATCATACTCCGGCAATAACGTTAAACTTTGGTCCGAAGGACATGGGTTATACGAGTGGCTTGTATTTAAAAGGTAACCAGGTGGGAAGAGGGAGGGCATGCAGGACAAGCAAATTTTCCTTGAGGTATCCATACCAAGTCTTTTTAATTTGAAGTCGAAGACAAAACTAAAAATAAAGTCCCCTCCAAAAAAATTACAGCTTGAGCGTTATGTCACAAAAATATATGTTAAAACTGAAATAACAGACGCCCTGCTTCACACATACAAAAATCGTCCCTCACCTTTGCCTTCCAGAAAAAGTTGCAGAAACCCACTGAAGGATCCTTCATACTCAAATTCCTTGGCGGCCTTCAGATGGTGGTAGTAAGACACGGCCAGGTCCTTGGGGTTTCTGACCAGGTACACGATCCTGCACCTGTTGTGGCCGCTCCTGAGAGCGCTCGGCAGGCCGGCGAACGGCGCGTGGCTGTTGAACACGCGCGGTGCAGCCATGGTGTCGAAGAACTCCTGTGTGCTGAAGCTGAACATCAGGCGTTCTTTGGGCGTCTGGCAGTGCTCGGCCTTGTTCTTGAGCAGCATGTGCAGGATCTCCCATAGCCAGTGGGTGCCTGCAGAAAACATTTACAAAACGCAGTTATTTGTTTGTTTGCTTGCTTGTTTACTGCCTACAGCGACTGACTGACTGACTGACTGACTGACTGACTGACTGACTGACTGACTGACTGACTGACTGACTGACGCACGCACGCACGCACGCACGCACGCACGCGCTCGCTCGCTGACTTGAGGGTTAAGCCATCGCCTTCCACATTTCAAAGTTCTTTGAAAGGAAGAAAGCAGATGGACAATGGGAATAGAACGCAGGAAGTCAAAAGATGGAAATAGCAAGGGTTTTTTCCCCCTCCCATCAGTATGCACGTCATCAAGATGCATACTCACTTGCTGGGTCTGTACTCACCTTGTTAACCTCGTTAAGTGTGAGTCAATTATTTGCAACTTAGCAGGGAACTCGGTTTGGCATGCTCGGGTCATCCCACCATCCAGCTGGGCAGCTCACGGACACGACTGGAGCTTTCTGCTCTGACGTCGCAGTAGACTTGATAAATGTGGCGACTTAATCATTTTAATTGATGACTAAATCGGTTTTAGCAGGGTCGTAACTCATTGGAAGGATGTGAATACAGACCCAAGACATCAGAACCACTTACAATGAGCAGACCCAACTCATCATTTCATAAGTTTATCTGATTACAGCTATGTTGTAAGCCGATTAATAAAGAAAGGATGAAGAAAATTTACGTCAGCAATAATTAGATCATCAGTGTATTTCACTGGCTTAGTACCAACATGAAATAGCCAGATGGCTTATCTGAATAGAACGTGATGTTAATATACCACAGATGCAAGTACCACGGTAAGACGTGGAGGCATATCTCTTTTGTCTCTCTCTCTCTCTCTCACACACACGCACACACAATGTGTGGGAAATTTGGGGAAGCTAGCAACGAGTGCCGCTGGCCGCTGTGAGTGTGCTGTCGGGGCTAGAATGAAGTGTCAGTGTACCTGATTTGGCATATCCGAGCAGAATGACATCGCTGTCGTCAAAGACGAACTGCTGCGCGCGAGAAATCTGTTCTGGCAGCGACGGCCATGGAGCTGTCCAGACGCCGTACAGCCTCCCCAGGGTGATTGGCACCCCTTCCCCGTCAGGCACCTTTTGTATAACCATCTCCATCTGAAAAAAAAGTTTGGGAACACCTTTGTCTTTCTTTCACCTGATGACGAAATCGCCGACCCACATGTGACACTTAATTTTGAGCTTTAATTATAAGTATGAAAATTTACTCTAACAAGTGCAAATGGCCGACTTCGTGACTGATCATCTGCTTAAATGGTAGTTCTGATGAAAATATAAGTGCGCTGTCGCAATGATTTCGCTTTCATTCATTCATTCATTCATTCATTCATTCATTCATTCATTCATTCATTCATTCATTCATTCATTTTTGCTCTCTTTCCCTCTGTGAAAATATTGTTGTTAAGATGTATGCGTTAACTTTGTGCTGTATGTAGATCAAAGTCACATAAAATCATGTCGAAAAGAAACATGATTTTGCCTAGCAACTGCCGCATGTGTCTTGCTGACTCATTAGATCGAGTCGGATGGTGAAAACGGCAAAACATATTACTATCTGGGTAGTCAATCTTCGCTTTTTTAATTCTCCAGCTCTTTTGGTGGGGAGGAGGGATGGGTATGAGGTGCGTGTCTGGTTGTCCTTATGGCTGTGGCTAATCTTAAGACCATTCTCGACGAATTCGCTACTCCGCAGCACAAAATCCAGCATTGTTGTCGGGTGTTACGTCACGCAAGCACACAGGACGCGTTCCAGACAACTGACCAGAGGCCGAATAAAAAGTTCTAAGAGTTTATTTATTTTTGTTATTATTCAGTGTGGGCTGGCCGAGAGTCTTCTACAGGTTTCAGAGCATCGTCGTTTTTTAGCCTTCCATCCTACATCGCCCTCCTCCTCCTCCCTTTGTGGCTGGCACGGCCTGCCTATGTCCAGAAAGAAAGCATGCAAGGCATCCCCGTGGGTGTCACCAGTTAGTTGCTGGCCTGGGCGCCGAACGCTGACTGGACAGACTAACGACGTTGTTTGGGGTTACTTGAGCTGGGCACTTTCGTCATTATCCTCAAGTCCCCGGTCGACCCTACAGGGCGCTGGTTGTTGAACGGGTTTTCCACTGGTGATGGTAGCCAGCCGATTGTCTACCAGTTGCTAGCAGGGGTCGCCGCGGAGTTAAGGTCCAGGGCAGCAGTAGCCAGCTGTATCACCTTTCGGACTGCCCCAGCACGTGCCTGATTCTGGAAAGGTGAGCCTTAATTGTCCCTGTGCCTGCCTCTCGCCACATGACGGGAGAATTACGAAGCCAGTAGCAATACCGTTGTATCGGGGTTCTTGCAAGCACCAGGCGTTAGCTGTTCAGCATCGTCCCTTAATAATGATAGTAATAAAACATTTAAATAGCGCCTTTTCTCACATGAGCTCATGGCGCTGTACAAGTCACACCCACACACGATAAAGCACAGCATTTACCGAGCGACGTTTGGTTCTAAACTGGTAACTATACTGTACAGTAACTATACATCTTCCTGTGTCCGACACGCTGTCTTGTTCGTAGTGTTCATCTGCACCTGTCCCCAGGGCTGGCTTGTATGAGCGTTCCTATCACCTGTTCATTCGTAAAGCTGCACGTAAAATACACAGGGCGAATGGGCCTTACGACCGCTCTTGTGACCAGAAGGGCAGATACGAACGCTCATGCAAGCCACCTCAGGACCCGGTCTGTTTTCTGTGAAGAGGTGTGAACAAAGATGTCCTGACGCTAATAACCTAATCTGCTGGGGTTGAAAATAGCAGTCAGGTTTTCTGTTGCTGGTTAGCGGCACCCGTGAAATTTACGGGGAAGCAAGGCGCTAGATGGATCTATATTTAGTTTTCCTTAGTGCATAGAGTGCTTCACACCTTTAACAGCGAACGAGAAGGTGTTTGGGGGTTTTGTTTTCTAGTTGTTATTTTGCTCTCTCTCTCTCTCTCTCTGTGTCAACGGTTTCTGACAACGCCAGTACCATGTCAGAACCAGCATGTTTCATTTCTGTTGCTGCTGGTCTATTTTATAGCTTTTCTATTTTATTTTTATTTTTGACGGTTAAAGTGTAGCTTGTAGAAACGAAACTCCTCTTATTCACGAAATCACACAAATTCAAATATTTTATTAACAGTTATAGTAGAAATCCTCTACTTCGATATCACGGAATTCAAATCTGCCAGCACTTACATTTACTCAAAAGATTTTGTGTTTACAGGTGATATTGGAAGCTGTCGCCAAAAATAAATAAATAAGAATCTTTGGTAGTCGGAAACCCCGGAGGGTGAAAACGAGGCGCCATAGAAGATGCTACGTCAGCGTGTGGTAGGAAGTTGCAGTAACATCAAAAGCGAAAACTCGCACTTCATCAGTATCCATCTGCTCAGTTTTTAATGCTGTTATGCTTGTTTTTATTACTTTAGACTGTACTGTTTTATTGTTGGCGTTGTTTATTTGTCATTATAGTATTTCTAAACAGGTTTTACGCATGTTTAATTTTATTTTTATTGTTTTATTGTTGTCTCAGTCTTATTGTTTTATTGTTGTGTTTATTGCTTTTCCACCGTTGTGATGGATGTTTTGTAAAGAAGGTTTTGATTGTGTAGTGTTTTCATTTTTATGTTACTCTATATAGTGTAAAGCGCAGTGCGCCTTACATTTTGCCGGGATATCACGCTGTATCAGCTTTCGTATTTCACATTTCTCACACCGAAGCAGTGGTGCGATGTTTGTGATGACTTTATACTCGGTGTACAACCTCTGAGAGTCTAGCGTCCTCTATGTATGCATGCATACAGTGTGTACTCCGAGTACCTACATCATTACAAAATCTTCTAACGGGCAGACGCAAGAAAAATAAGAGCTCTAATTTCATATATCACTTTCCCAGCACAGACCATACTGGACTCAAATCTTTTCTTGCGTCTTCTGTTTCCTCATAACAATCCAATAATGAGGAAATATATAACTGTGGGAAACTTTAAAAAAAGGTTTGTGTTGAGGGAGGTGTCATTGGAGACAGCAGGTTTTCTTTTCCCTCTGAAGTAACGCGATACGAAACAAGCGAGTTGCTACAGTTAAACTCTCCCTTTAATAACATGGATTACAGTCAAGCCACGCGCCGACTTTTCGTAAAGCATTCCCATGTTGAACAATAACATGCAAATTCCCCTGGGAGACAAAAGAAACCTCAGGTGCTGGTAGAATTTTAAAAAAAAGCAGGCACTCATTCGGAACAAGTCCTATCAGCCACGAATGTGTGGCATTTAATCACGCTAAGAAGCGTCGCCCGGCTGTGGTTTGTGGTGTGTATCTCACAGGTCCGTTCGGAGAGCCTCATGCCAGTGGGCGGACGAGTGTATGTGATTTGTGGTGTGTATCTCACAGCTCTGTTTGGAGCAGCCTCATGCCGCTGTGCGGACGAGTGTATGTGATTTGTGGTGTGTATCTCACAGCTCCGCTCGGAGAGCCTCATGCCAGGGGGTGGACGAGTGCATGCGATTCGTGGTGTAAAATCACGCCATTCATTTATCGTGCGCCTGCCCTGCTTTCTGTCTGCGTCTTGCATCCTAAATTAACAGTCACACGCCTATCATCCTCTCGCCTGCCAGAACGGAATTTTACTTGTTTGGTCGTTTAACGCCTCATCAGCAGCCAAGGCTATCAAACGGGGGAGGGGTGCTAGGACGGGAACGGGTGACAAGGGTTCTGGGAAAAGGTAAAGGCGGGGAGGGGGGGTTGAAACCAGATTTCGAACGCCCATCCCCGCACTGCATGCAGAGAAATCTATGTGTACAGGAAGCAGGATCCGAATCTGTCAAAGTCGATTTAGTTGACAAAAGCGGTTACTGCTATGGTATGAACGCACAGGAAGAAGTAAAGAAAAAGAGAGAGAGAAAAAGCAAAAAGAAGGAAAGAATGAAGGAAGGGAACAGACGGATAGCAGCACAAAGAAAGGAAAGAATCAAGGAAGGAAGGATTAAGAAAATCTAAGGATTAGGAGTGAGACAGGAAATACAGAAAGAAGAAAAGAATGCAGGAAAAGAAAAAGCAGAAGAAAGAAAAAACGGATGGATGCTAACAAAAACAGAAAACCACAATGAACTGGGGGCAGACTACGCCCTTCTGATCACGCCGCCTTTTTCTGTAAGATGCTAGTGATCGACATTCAGGATTTCCAAACTTATTGAAAATGTTATCGCTGAAGGAAGCAGATTGTTTAGTATAACTAAACTCAGCAACACGACTGGGTTGGATTGCATTAAGCAACACGTCGCCTATGGCAAAGTTGTTTTGAAACAGCTCCATTTTGAGTCGCCTTCAGCGGTTCGATGGACGACTGTACGGGTGAGAGATTTAAAAAAAATTACTACAGGAGTAAGTTATACGATCGCTGTGTCACCTTTTCACCCATAAAGTGGTATTACAAAAAGTCGCAGGACGGAAAAAAGGCAGGTTGTTTTGTTACGGGACCTACTTTCAACGCTCACACGCCGTGCCAGCAGCAGGGGTCTAAGGGTAGGATTATGGGGTACCATTGCTTTACTATGCACTGAAACATCCACCAGATTGATAGCTGCAGTAAAGTGGTCGGAGTGGAGAGCAGTTAACTGTTCGGGGGAGGGTAGAATAAGACTCCAGCTACCCATAACGTTTTAATACCAGGACACAATCATTGGCTGTGTCAGTCGTTCAGTACAAGTGGGTTCTACAGTGTCGACAACAAACATTTATGAGATATTTCGCAGATAAAAAAAATCTCTGAACATAGCAATGCATGCGAGAGAAACAGCACGTACAATGGAATCAAATCTCCAGCAAATGAGAGTTCATCTATTCCTGTTGCAGTGGTCGTCTGCTACAGTTTAACCATTCTTTTCTCCATAGCAAGCAGCATGCATGCGCATTGACTTTGAAATCGCAGCTTATCAAAGTGATATAAAACAGAAGACACTCTGTCTTCTCTCGACGCATAAAAGTACTCAGAGGAGTTATCAGAGGCATTGCTGAGTTAAAACTACGGACCTTAGCCCGACAAACATCGGATTGCAAATGTTTCCAGCACCTTCCACAAAGAAATTAAAGGCGACATATTTGTGCTTGCTTCTATAAAAGGCTACAATGGCCTGTTTCGAATAGTACACGTCTTGCTAAAATGGCCTGTTCCAAATGAGCACGCGTGTTGCTAAAATGGCCTGTTTCGAATGAGTACACGTGTTGCTAAAATGGCCTGTTTCGAATAGTACACGTCTTGCTAAAATGGCCTGTTTCGAATAAATACCGGTCTTGCTAAAATGGCCTGTTTCGAATAAATACACGTCTTGCTAAAATGGCCTGTTTCGAATAAGTACACGTCTTCCGAAAATGGCCTGTTTCAAATAAATACACCTCTTGCTAAAATAGCCTGTTTCGAGTGAGCACGCGTGTTGCTAAAATGGCCTGTTTCGAATAGTACACGTCTTGCTAAAATGGCCTGTTTCGAATAAATACACGTCTTGCTAAAATGGCCTGTTTCGAATAAATACACGTCTTGCTAAAATGGCC